>CAJNDT010001079.1:734765-845380 GCA_905221615.1 Symbiodinium sp. CCMP2592 | reverse complement strand
ACCATCACCGTCCCTTGATGCCTTGGTGTCAGACATTACTCGCCTTAGATCAAGACTCTTACCAGGGTCTGGTTTCGAACAGTGTACTCTATACAGAGGTACATTTGGAACAGTTAAAGCACTCACCATTGTAACTGATGGCGTTCTTGTCTTCTGGAACAAGAAGAAGCCCAATTCGACTATGACGTGTTGCTTGCCGCACCAGGTTTCCTGGAACAAGGTACACCCATCAACCTTCTCGGGGGTGCTATTCCAGATGACAGGCGGCAAGACTTCACCGTCCGTGCGAACACCGCCGGATGTAATCATGTCGGACGAAGAGGTTTCGCCGTCAGACCCGTCAGAACCAATGCGCACTAATCGCTCACGGATCACATCTGACGATGTTTCTATGCCGGAACCAGATCAGCCGATGCCTCCCGGCACGCCGCCGTCGCGTCCTCCTCCTCCCATACCTCCACCGCGACTGCCGGCCGTTTCCTCCGATGAGCCCGTGGCTCCTGCTCGGGCTACGCCTCGCGTGCATCCGCCTCCTCGCGTTCCGTCTCCTCGGCGTCTGGGGGGTGATGTGTCGCCAAGGTCTTCATCGGAAAGGAAAGTTTCGCCACATAAACAGAAATCACCTCCACAGGTGCCGACACCTAAACCTAAACCGAAGGCACATCCACAGGGACCCATTCTTCCATTACAACAAGATGAAGAAGACACTGAAGAAGAACTGGTCCCAGACGACCCCGGACAACCGTCCGCTCCTCCTCACACTTCTGGTTCACTAGAACCGGAGAGCGATGCCGAGTCAGAGAACACAAGGTATTACTCTGATGAGGAAGGTGACTTGGTCGTAGATGAGAAGGATTGGGTCCTTCTCACAGAAGAACAGAAACTGTGCAGTAACACAGGTTCTTTCTCCATTCCTCGGTACATGCATGGCGGACCCGTGGACATCAGAGAGGTAACATCAAGAGTGAGGTCAGACCGAACACGGTATAAACCCACTAAAAGGTTTCGATCTGACATCCGTGAAGAGTATGATCTTCTCACGGAAGAGGACAAGGCTTTATCTCCAAGTTCCTCCAGGAACTCAGCGAACTTAACCCAGAAGGCACAGCGGAAGGAGGCAACCGCCAAGGAAAAGCGTGAGATGAAGAAACAGTTTGATGAAGCGAAAGCAGCAGAATATCAGAGCTGGCTAGACAATGATGTCTTTGAGCTCGTCGATACACGGAAACTCGGAAACATCCGAAATTATGTTACTGGTCGATGGGTCCTGACCCTAAAAAGAGACAAGGACGGAAACTTTCTTAAGTGCAAGGCCCGATGGGTCCTGAGAGGTTTCCAGGATCGACAGAAGGACATTCAGCAAACTGATAGTCCTGCTGCGAGTCGCCCAGGCTTCCGCTTAGCGATTCAACTATCAGCTAACAAGCTGTGGAATCTGACACACATCGACTTAAAGACTGCTTTCCTACAGGGTGAAGCCTACGATGAGTCGAGAGACATAATCTGTCAGATTCCTCCTGAAGCAGGTTATCCTTCCCACATTGCAGCGAGGATGAAGAAACCCGCTTACGGACTTAACGATGCACCTCGAAGATGGTGGAACATCGTTGATAAGGCACTCCTGTCTTATGGCCTGGTGCCAACCCGTGCGGATCGCTGTACATCTGTTTTGTATGGTAAGAAGTCTGCAACAGCAGATGCTGAGCTCAAGAAGTCTCAGCCAAAGACCATGGAATCAGCGATTGACTATCTCCTAGATCCCATAGCAGGCAACAATGCCAAGGGTAGACAGGTACATGGAGTAGTCTGTTTACATGTAGATGACCTGTGCATGGCCGGTGATGACACCTTTCGTAAGTCCGTGATTGAATCGATCAAAAAGGAGTTTGCAGTCGGTTCTGAAGACACGAACGATATTATGTTTGTAGGACAGAGATTAGTCTGGAAGGATGCTACAGCATCAGTACCAGCACATATCTCAGTAAATCAGAACCTAGCTGTTGAAGCTCTAGAAGAAATTGTTTTTGACAAGAAGCTCAACAATGAGCAACAATGCACACCACAGCATCACACTGCTTATAGAAGTGTTTTAGGACAGATCAACTGGCTACAAAGCCGGACTCAAGCTCACATCTGTTATCGCTTCAGTCGGTGTGCGAGCAAGGCTGCCAAGCCTACTATCGGTGATATTAGAGAATTGAACAAGCTTGTTAGGATTTTGAAGTCTACCGAAGTAGAATTGCGTTTTTGGCCGCTGAAAGGAAATCTCAGAATCCTCGGTTACCCTGATGCTTCCTACCGGAACAATGATGACAAATCATCTCAGAGAGCACATGTTATTTTCCTTGCTGAAGATCGAAATCCAAGGCTAAAGGGAATGAAACAATCAGCAGCAGCTGCTTCTTCCAAGAAGAACGATTTCTCTGAATCCTCTATTAAGGAAACATCCTCGAGAGGTAGCCTGGTGGATTATGAGTCTCACAAGATTACGACAACCACAATGTCCACAACAGTGCCAGAGCTTAACGCACTGATGCGTTGCTTTGGTACCTGCCTGTTCCTCAAGGGACTTTGGGCAGATCTCTCATCAGAGACCGTACCTATACATATCAGAACAGATGCGAACAATCTTGTGACAACTGCAGGCACGACACACCTTCCAGAGCAAAAGGAAACTCACCATCTTATACAGATGCTTCGTAAGGAATCCAACTCTGGATCTCTAGATGATCTAGCTCATGTAAGCTCGAAGTACTGCCTAGCTGATGCATTAACAAAGCATTCGGCACAACCTTATGAGCTTATCAAGGCTCTGGAAACAGGAAACTTACCAGAAACAGACATTCATCCACCCTTCCGTGAACTCCTTCAACATAAAGCTTTCACTGTTCGGTGGCTTATAGACAACCTTAGGAATGCCGCTACAGCGGTAGCCTTCCTTGGAATTGATGTCTCAACAGAGATTTACCGATTATTTTATTGCCAAGGAACATGGTGGTAGTCTTGTTTGCTGGTAGCACAACCATGTGCTGGATTTTCTATTTAGACTGTTTTTCGTCTAAAAGAAAATTTGTGTCTGCAACCTGCGTTTTCCTTAAGATCAGACATGTTCATGAGAACTCTATGTTCTATAACATCCGCAGCCGCTTCCAGCCTCGAGCCTCACAGCAACTAGCCTTTTGAGCTAACCAAGCATTCCTGATCCCGTTTGGTCATCGTGCCGTAATGAGCACACGATCAAATTTCCGTAGCCGTGATGGGTACGCCCTACCAAGGGCAGAACAGGCGTACCATGAGCGACATCCACACATGGATAGCTCTTACCCCGAGTCTCGTCGGTAGGGTGGGAGGGGGTGGTTGTGTGTGGGGGAGAAGACGGTGGGTGGGGGGGAGGGGGGGGGGGGGGCAGATTGGGAGGTGGGGGCGCGCTAGGAGCGGGGGGGGGACTGGAGGGCGGGGAGGGGGGGCGGGAAGGATGGCGGGGTTTTTGGTTGGGGGGTGGGGCAGGGACACGCATCACGTCGACACACCGAACACGGTGGACACCGATTTCACAAACGTGAGAAAAATAACGAGCCTCCATACATTTACATGGGTCACCAACAGGTGTTCAATCCGCGTCCAATAGATCTTGCTGACCTGATCTTACGATGTGGCCATGCGAGTCGAGCAAAGCTCACTCCAATCTCCAAACATGGAGTCAGGCTCTACGAAGGAGTCCTCCAAGGACCATGGGACAACAGTCCCCTTTTATACTGGGATAACAACGTGGGCAATCACGCTCGTGATCCACTCCAGTTTTGTACGATGCTTGCACATCACCTTCAGACTGGCCTCCCACAGGAGGTAAAACAATGTGTGAGTCTTGATGCATCTGGAGAATATGACTATTCCTCCTCAGTGCCAAGACTGGTAGAGGTAACAGGTCTCTCACCAGAGATGTGCTTCCACATTCTTTCCAAGACCAACAAGGTCGGAAGGTGGTTAGCACACTCAACAAGACACCTTCAGAATCAGCGCCAAGATCTCTTTTCTGGCCAACACAATTATCTTCTGGACATGTCCAGGTTGGCCGATGCACAGCTCGCACAATATTCACCACAAGAGATCGCGCTTGGTGTTTTACTTAACACTAAGTCCAGGTTCGTGGTCACTATGGTTTATGACCAAGATGGCAGGGCTGAAACAACAGTTGCCGCCTTTACCATCCCACAGGATGCAAATGTGATGACCATGACCAAACTTTACCTCTCAGCAGTGGGAGGACACGGTTCACGAAGAACTCTACCAAGAGCTGAAGAACCAGATCCTGAAGAAGAGAGGCCAAGGTCACACATGACCATCTCAGACTTCATGGCAACGGGGAGCAATCCTGTGCAGTCCCATGCACAACGTCTCTCCACTAACGCGCCAAGGCCCGTAGGCATGGAAGATTTTGTTCGACAGAACAACCCTTGTTACATCATGCATGCCACGGACTTACATGCACTATCCTCAATCCTGAGGCATGGTCTGGTACCATCAAACCTCTTATCTCAGGTGGTGACCTCACCAGGTCTTCAAGCTCTCGTGAATGAAAACAGTCGTTCCAATAGGGACACTGTTCAGTTTTCATCGCTAAACCTGGCGAATCCTAATCCAACTTTGCTGCGTGCCAACAAGGCACTGCTTCTAGTATTCGACGCAAATAACGTAGTGAACGAAGTCACAAACATGTGGCAGTCGCAAGCGGGGATGTTTGCTACACCAGATGTAGTGCATGCCCGTACTCTTAGCGCCGTATTTGCACCCTCTGAAACACTCTGGGTATCATCGCAATACGATGAGCTCAAGAGCATCGGACCATGGTGGGCAGACCACTGCTCCGAACAAATGCCGTCAGCGACTTACGAGTCGAAGAAATGGTGCTCAAATTACGGCAAGGAGATCGAATCGACACTTCGCAAGATGTCAAGGCGAAATTTGCCTCCAGAGCCTCCCAAGGCTAGATCTTCTCACAAGAAGTCTTTCTCTCTGCCAAATACAGAGGCTGACACAGCTCCAAACCAGGAGCAAACCGCTTCTGCAGGTGAAGTACCTCCGAACACGGAAACTACTGCAAAGGAGATCCACCCGAGATCCAAGCTCGCCCGGCAGGCCGAGGCCGACAAGGATCCGGACAGTCTTATGGGACAGCTCTGGAACTCCGACGGCACCAGAAGCGCCACTGAAGTTCTCAAAATAACGACAGGTCACAAACCTCCAGAACCTGTCCAGGATACATCTGCCAACGTAATTCCTCCCAAGGAAGAATCTTCTGGAACAGAGACGGAACCTGAGGAACCAGATCCTAACCAGGATTGTGACGAAGAATCAGACGCTGAGACGGCGTCAAGCGAAAAGAGCGAGAAGAGCGAAAAGAGCTCAAAATCTTCGTCATCCTCAGAACTCCGAGTTGATGTTAATCCGTCTCACAAGACGAACTCTGCACCTGCAGCATCAGAGGAGAAGAAAGAATCTCCCACGAAAGAGATCACAGAGAAACTTGAGAAGGTCAAACTTGACCAACCAAAGCCTGAAACAGAATATGTTCAGAGTTCAGACGAAGAGCCAAGAAAACCAAAATCTCCTAAAAAGGAGAAGGAAACATTCCTAGTTCTCTTCGATCCTGAAACAGAAACCTATTATCGAGTCAACAGAAGCAAGCTCAACCTCGAATACGAGGAACCTGCTGATGAGGAAGATCTCGTAAGAGAACATGAGCGCATCAGCGCTCGGATTCGAGAAAATACTAAACACCGAATTTCGAAGTCACCGTCTAACCCGGCTATGCAACAGGAAATGTAAGAGAGAATCTGGGTTAGTCGATGGAATCGAAAAATCCGAAGTCCACTCATGATCAAAGATTCTGAGGCTCCTGACGAAGAGGAGTGGGACAGACCCAGAGAGTCAGCATCTTCCTCCTCTGCGCCTCCTAACAAGGAGAGATTTGTAGGAGTACGCAGGACAGCCATGAGCCTTAACCAAAGGATACGAATGTTGCCTCGACCAGACAATCCTCTCTGCGATCTCTGCAAACAGCCTACAGGCTATTTTTGCTATTCCTGTGGAACGATTGTATGTGCAGACTGTCGACTTACCCCACAGGGTAAACAACGGATGTGCGAGTGCGTCTTGCCAATCGATTGCCTCGAGACCTCCAAAGTGAGAGCAGGAATGACCTCAGATGAGCGTCAGTTTTTATACGAGGCCATCCTCACACATGAGGACGTAGATTTGGCAGTCCGGAAAATCAACATGTATTGCGAACACGCAAGAAGCATGTTCGAAAAGGACCATCCAGGCGTAGATCCATACAGCCTTGATGATATCAGGAACAATCCTCCGAATACGTATGACAGCTCCACAGAAGCTCCAACCTTGGAGGAATACAAGAGCGTTAACAAGAGTCACATCAACATCAAGGACTCTAGGACAAGCCACCCGGCTTCTTTTCTCACTCTTACTGGCCACGAAGACAAACTGGTGCTCGATGCACATTACGAGATAGTTCGCAATAGGATGGCCGGTGTCAATGAGAAGAGAGAATACATTGAAGGCTCGAACCCAGACAGCGTATCGCTAAACCTAGTGGTATTCAACTGGGGAAATATGGATCGAGCGCCGGTGCCCGCAGGGAATCCCAAAAAGAAGCTCAAACCTGAGAAGGGATTCGATTATCACCCTCTTATTGACATGTGCTTCAACAATTCAGCTCATATTACCCTCGTACTCGAGGCAGGAGCACTTGCGTCAGAGTATTCGATCGCAACCATGCGAAAACACGAATACAGAGGGATGCTAATCCACTCTCCTCCCAAGGAGCCTGAGGCACCCTCAATGTACATCGGAGTCAAGGGTGACCCAACGACAGACATCGCTCTCGTCCACCACTTTTACCGTCATCGAACAATGAAGCCTAAGAATGGTGGTACCAAGAAGCGACTGTGGGCATGCCACGGTGCGGTGTGCCGCCTTACATTCGGGTACCACAGTACCATACCAGAGGCAAAAGAATGGGTCCACCCAAATTCTGGCCAAAGGATGACGAGGGACGAGTTCATGCAGATTATCGGATATGACCCGCTCAAGGGCAAAAATCCTGACAAGGATGGACCCACTGATGGCTCTTACCTCTCACCAGAGGCATGCCTGACACTGTCGAACCTCGACCCTCCGCCGATTCTCTGTGAATGGAACGGCCATGTCGAGGGTGATGAGCCACCAGAGGAAGACTTTGAGACATACGCAGAGATCTTCTCACAAGAAGCATCTAACGATCTTGACGAGATGTGGTGTACAAAAGGGCCTTACAAGGTCATCACCATCGCGATCGTCCATTTCAACTCGTTCATGACTCACAAGGAAGAACAGAGACGCGAACTGGTGAACGCGTTCCTCAACGAGATTCTCCCTTTTAAACCGGATGTGATAGCGGGAGATCTCAATAATATTGCGTCGAGGCTCACCTTAAAAGGTGGAGACGTTCACCCGCGAAACAGTTTGTTTTCTCTATACCTGGAGAAGAAACTTGCAGCATTCAACAGAATAGCAGGAAGGCACTCACAAGTGCGACATCTTTGCTTGAACAACTCCGACCAGCACAGACTGGCACGTGCAGATCGTCTACCGGCGGACCCGGCGAAGAAAGTTGCTGACCTTGACTGTATCAACAGTTATATCCTTGACTGGAGTAAAACGCCGCACACGGCGTCACCTAGTCCAAGAGAGGTTACACCTGCCGCTGAAAGAACATACTGGGAACGAATCTCAGATATGTGGCAGGACACGAACAACAACAGGGATATTGATATCCGTCTGTTTGTTTCAGTCAAGCAGTACTATTCAACTTTTTCTAACCTTGACCTATGGTTGGGTCCCACTGACAAAGATTGGCACAGCCCATTGGGCTTCACGATACAACCAATCCTTACAAAAGGGAAACACAACCGGTCAGATGCCCAGGTCCAGAAGATCGCTGACAAGCGAAAAGCTTACAAGCAGCGTAATGCTGAATACTGGGGTTACAACGATTCATTCGTTTACTCATCCGGCAACAGCTGGTACGACAAATCGCAACCATCAGGTAGCCATCACAGATACGGAAGATTCTGGGAGTGGCCACAGCCTGAACGTCCCAGCGAGCCTGAAGGTCCTCCTCCAAGAAGGAACCAGGAATCATCTTCCTCTTCACAACAAGATCTACCAAGATCAAGGTCCAGGCCTCAAAGAACCAATATTGTTGACAAGCTCAACATGTCTTTGGAAGAGCTGGATGGACTAGAAGAAGAACCGTCACCAACAAAAAGTGACATCGAAGAACACGAAAGAGAAACATCAAACTTGATGTCTGCTCAGAGAGATGAAGAGGAACAAGAGGACGAATCCTCCAGTCGGAGAAGAAGAAGGAAGGCATCGCGTCCACCGTCTGCTCCGAGCGGCAAGGCACTCAGAACAGCTGCTACAGCAGCGGGGTTGTCGGGCTGGTTCGGACACCGCAACCGAGGTGGAGCAAACGCAGAGTCTACCAAGACTGATGAAACTTCACTTCCAGACTCACTAACCAGTGAGCAAGACTTCTCCGTCTTCAGCATCACGTGGAATGTGTTCCTGCTGCTAATGGGCTTACACTGGATGTGGAAGCAGATTACCAGGCCTCCTATCAGATGTATGGAGCGCCAACAACCAAAATCAAGAGCAGCAGCGAACCAAAGAGTTCCATTCCTCGAACCCGAGGATGAACCGCAGACGCGTGAACCTTTAGGACCCAACAGGGTTAATTCCGGAGAAACAACTGATCTGCGACCTATCTGGCATACTTCCCGAAGCGAAGTCTACCATCTCTCAGACAGCTGTTACCAGCTTAAGCAAGCAAGAGATGTTTGCAGGAAGGTGCTGTGCAAAAACTGCCTTCATGCAGTACAAGTTGCGGAGATTCGCAGGAATGATCCTTTCCAAAGAGGTGATACACGACCACGTGGCACCGAAAGAGACATTGAGCGCTTCCAGACCTACGATGATGCAAGTAACACTCCTCATATGACACAATTATTCAGGATGCCTTGCATGCACAAATGGCCGAAGAAGCCATGCAGATTACCTATACATCGATCCCCAAGGGATCCTTCGGCAAAGGCCAGAGGTACATCTGCACTCTCAAGTGCCGCATCGTCATCAGCGCCCAAGGCAATGCCACCAGGACCTAACAAGGCAAACATATCACCTCCACCTAAGAGTCCTCCGCCAAAGGCGAAAGGAACAGTACCTTCTGCTCCTCCGAGACCAAAAGGTCCTACCAGAAGAGGAGGTCAAAATCGTCGTATTCAACGAAAGGCAGCTAGAGAAGCCCACAACAGTGGACTCTGCACTTATGCAGACGCTGCACTTGACGAAGCCAATCAAGGCCAGGCAATTAACGTTACGTGCCGAAACATAGTATCAAGACACGTCAGCTCTATCGATGCAACGGTAGAAGCAGCCGGCCAGTTTACACAACGCGTGCTACAGCACGTAGAAACATATGATGAAGAGGAACCGTGGAGCACGGAGTTCCTACCAATCGTGGAAGTCCTATTCAGGAACTTAAGCGGCGACGAAACAACTGTCATACATGACAATCAAACGGTAACTATGCCTCTTGCGAAATACACAGACCTCCTCAGAATCGCACAAGCATTGCGAGGCTCTATCCAGAGAGATAAGGAGGAAAGAAAGGAACATCTTGACACCATCCAAGATACTCTATCCAGAGTGGAAATCCTTCTCACAGCACTGAAGGACTCCAGGACAGTCTTCAACCAACTGGTCCATTCCTCACTAGAGATTGAGCGAAGAAATAACAATCTCAAGAATGTCCTCGAGACACTCTTTGATGACCAAAGCTCTGAGGAAGACCAATCAGAATCTGACAATGAAGAAGTCCTAACTCCTTCTGCACCACAGTACTGGAATAGCCTTTATGCCCACGCCTTATCTCCCTCAGGAGATGAAAGTGAAAGATCATGGGCGTCCTCAGACGGACAGCTTGAAAGAAGAAGGGCTGAACGGGCAAAGGCTAAGCAGCCGCAACCGGCAAAAGCCAAGGCAACTCCAGTCAGCTCACAAGCTGCTCCAAAGGCCGAGCCAAAGGCGACAACATCCAACCATGGATATGATACTGCAGACGCCGCCTTCACCAGGGCTGAGAACAGATTATTCGGAATCTTTTCAAGTTCCGAAGAAGACCACTCAGACCCGGATGAGCCACATCCGAACGTCTATGCTCGAGCCTATGATCCAAACCTGGATCCGAATCTGAGATAAGAAAATTCTCAGAGTTTCACAACAGTGAATCACAAGGCTCTAACAAGAGCACAATGAGTGGCTGCATAATTCGGTAGTAGAACATCACCAGACCTGATCTTGTACAGATGATCTCTCTGACAAATATGCATGAGTGTGTGCGCAAAAGGAGTGGAGTTTCCTCAGCAGTGTACTTCAGTGCTATACCTAGCATACATAATATGCTGTTTTTATAATGAGTCCAAAACTCCGCAACTGTGACAGTGGGCATAACAGTATATGTGTGAATGTGCGGCCATGCTTCCGGTAAAAGAAAATTAGTGTCTGTTTGAAACCATAAACCTCTAAAGGGGTAGCTCTAACAGGTACCTACAGCAATGGCTGCATGCTCATACATATACATTCCGCTGCCCATTGGCTCACAGTGGTTTTACCATATTGAGACAAGACAAGCTCTCCTTGCGTAGCAAGACAAAACAACTACTGTCCGTGTGCAGGGCGCTGCCCTTTGATCCTTAGGGAATAAACTGGTCATACACCTCCTTACAAGGAGTATCCCTTGGGGGTGTATCGGCACAGGGGGAGGGGGGGGGGAGGGGGAGGGGGGGGCACGGTGGAGGAAAAAAAGAGGGGGAGGAGGCCTGGGAGGGGGCGGGTAGGCCCGCAAATCAAAGAAAATGAGGGGAGGCCGGGCAAGGGGGTGGCAAACGAGCGCAAAAACAGGGTGTCCCCAAACATTTGGACTGCAGGGAGGAGGATTAGGTGGAGGGTACCTGAGGTAACCACCAAAACGCCTGGGCCTGTGGCCTCGGCGGATTATGAAGGCCCCTACATTAGGGCCCTATAAACCCTAAACCCCAAATGCGACAAGCCGGAGGGGTCCTGCACCCCGGTTGGTGCCCTTGGAGCCACGAAGAGGGCGCTAAGGCAAGTTGGGAATCTTGGTTGTTCTTGGATGAGGGTCTCAGGGTAGGAGGGACCCAACACATCAGTCGCAGGTTCGGTCGCGCATAAGCTTAGGCATGAATCCGAGCCCGAAACCCTGAACACTGCTAGACTAGCCATGAACCCATGAAGCCGCAGTTCGAACATGTGGCATTGTTCCATAGCAGGACTTGTGTGTCGAATCTTAGGCGTGTTCAGTTTTCGGGACTGCTAGGCCAGACAGTGAAGCCAAAGCCAAAGCCAACACCCACAACCTCAACTTCACTTTCAGCCGTGAGCAGCAAAACCAGAATCCTCAGCTTAGGAGGCTTTGGTGCATTTGTATGGCAGCAGTAGAGGGGCTAAATAATTACCCATACTGGGGTCGAGGTTGGGGTTGTTTTGTTGGTTTCAGGCTGCTCGTACCGGAGGAACCCTAAACGGTAAACCCTTCAATCCGTTTTAGGAGTTTCCGAATTTTCAGGGGTACAATGGAGGGATGGATCCCTGTAGTGGTACCTATTAGAGTCCCCAATAATAGTCCCCAGTACCCATTCCCCCACTCCCTACTAAGAACCAGACAGATGAGCTCTCTTTAAAGCACGGACCAACCTAAAGTCCTACGCAAGACGACAGTGTCCTTAGGAACTGTTTTTACATATTTTTGCTCGTATAAAATCCCAAGAATATTTTAAACCCACTGTTTTCTTATCATGGTTCTACGCTTACCTTTGGTTAGTAGGGAATGGAAGAATGGTAGTAATAAGTACAGAAGAGACCAGCTTCTGGGACTCCTGAATCTCGAGCACCCGGGGGCCTGGCATTGCTAGATTTTAGGTTGAACCTCGGCTTATGCACTGAATTCTGAAGCTTGAAGCCCAAAGTACCACTCTAGGATGCCGGCTGGCTGAATGTGCAGCCCATTATGTTAGGGACGTAGCGTTGGCGGCTTCTTCATGTACTCTCACGCTGGGTATTGACGCTCCTTTCAAAGCCTTCCTGGAAGGTGCTGGGGTCCAAATGGTCCCAAATGTGTGGCATCGGGTAACCGTGCCTCACACGTCAGGCATTTACCCTCTTAGTGCCTCTCGGCGGTGATAAGGGTTTTCGGAGGTTTGTCCAGGCTTTTCAACGGGAGCACTTCACGTACAGGAACGTGCTTTGCTGTGTCAGGGCCTTTATATTGATTCTGAGATTAGACTATAGGAATGAAAGTGGCCCTGCGAAACCAAGCAGGTCGAGCTTGAGGGGTGGAGGGCAGGCTGCAGTGAGACGATGGCTCGCGGGAAATTTGGGTATAAGGATGTTAGGATTGAAGGCTTTCGGTCGAGGGTTTGGGGTTGAGAAGCCATCATGGTTCAGATAGGATACTCCGATGAGCCTGGCCGTCATGTGTGGGGTCAGTCTCAAACCATGACTAGCAGTCGTTCTGTACGGGTATGGGTTCGATGCCACAGCCAGCATTGCCTGCGTGTTGAAACGTTTAGTGGGGTCGAACGTTAACATGATACTCCACGACAAACGGAACACTGAGTCGGAATAGCTCAAAACTGCCCGATACTCGGCTTCATCCGGTCAGAGTCTACACTCCCAAGTTCCAAACCCTGCCCCAAAGCAGTAAACCCTATAAACGCTAAACCCTAAACCAATTCCAAACCCTGCCCGCAAAACAGCAACCCGTTTGAGGCTTGAGGGTTCAGGACAGTGCCCGGAGTATCTGAAGTTGAATGAGGGCATCATTTCGGGGCCTTAATAATTCGAAGAGAGTCAGAATAGAGTTTCGGGGCCCATTATACTTTAGTTCTCATAAGGAACCACCAAAATGATACGGGTAATGATTCAGGCCCCCCCAGTACTAATCTTTGGAGCTTCGGGATAAGGGTTGCAGTAGTAGGATCTTTGCCAGGGACTGCGATAGACCCGTGGACCCCATCAATCGCAAACTTCACAGCTGAGGCAAGTCCTTGGGTGTGCTCAATGGCACATTCTAGACAAGCACCGGCTTGGCTTTTGTGTACTTATGCCGCTCGGTTGCCACTTTGGGGGCACCTTTCTTGTCGTAAGGTTCTGGATTTTTGACGAATGAACCCCAGACCTTCTCAACATACGCAACAAAAGCTCGGGGGCTACCCCGGAAATCATGGCTTGTGAGCCACAGAAGATTCATGTTGTTCAGCTGTCATCTTCCACTGCAGTGTAGCAGCGCATGATGGGTCGAAGCCCTGAGACAGCCTTTGGTTTCAAGAGTTTTTTCGGAGGATGGTCGACCGACTTGGTCCTCTTCAGGGTCTCGGGTTTTCGCTATAAGCTCTTAGCGCTGAGCAGAGCCCAGGATATTGAGCGTCACCCTGCACTGCCTCAGCCATAACTCCTGCGCACGAGAGCTTCAGAGCACTGCAGTGCGGGTAGTTTGCTCGTTGCTCATGACAAGATGATTCACCGGACCGTAGACCGTCTTCGAATTTTGTTGTTTAGCCGTCGATGCTTATCTTGGTTGATGTATAGGCACTTTGTACTCCTGGTGTCAGCATGCAGGCCTAGTTTGATTTCGAGCTCGAGTTTGTGAGTGCATTTCGTGCTCTCTCTGTATGTATATACATGTGTATATATTAGACAGATAGATATTTAAGACAGATATGCGTGGCTTCCTGTGTAGCCATACTTCACTTCGATATTTCGCATGGTTGAAAAGCCCTACATTGCAAAACTGTCCTTACTTCTGACACCTCGAAAACCCTAAACCAAGCTCTACATGCCCCGGAAGTCACAATATTCATCACCAACGCCTAGGAGTGCTTCTATTAGCACTGGTCCGCCGGCTCCTGAGCGGTTTGAGCGATTTGAGACTTTGCTGCCTCTTGGGGCCTCGCATTCGCGGGCTAGGGGGCTTCAGGGTTTAGGGCTGAGGGTTCTAGAGTGTCAGGCTAGGGGTTCAGAGCAGCGGTTAAGGTTTGGGGTTTACGGTTGCCTGGTCGAGTTCAGGAGTTTGGAGTGCTCCGCTGGATAACTTCGACAACCATAAACCCTAAACCCTTCCATGGATTCCAAAGGCCTGAGGGCATGGAAGCTCGCCTTCGGGGTTCAACTCATAAGCCCATGCTAGACCCCTGCTGCGGTCTCAATGAGTTCAGTTGTTTTCAAGAGTTTCGGGGAGTTTGATGCTTGCCTGCCTTCTTTCTTCTCATGTTTTTGGCCGTCGCTATTGTGGTCCCTGTCATCCATTTAGTACTCTTATCCTCTCACTGCAGATGCCAGGGCTTCACAGAAAGACTGAAAGACTTGAAGTAACATCCTTCGCTCATCCGCAAATCTCCAATGCTCCAGTCAAATCCCACTGCCTGGCAACCCTCCGGCGATTCAACATACCCAGGCCACAAAGCCGTAATCTGAACCCTAAAAACTGAACCCTAAAGACCTTAGTGCACATTACCCGATGTAACATCGGAAGTTCGACAAGGCACCCCACGATGTGTGGCCGGGTGGCCCAGTTCGCCTCAGCAGGTTTTTCTCTTCCTGTATGTTTTCGGGGCAGATCGTCACGACCTAGTTTTTGTGTTGCTACAGCGGCGGCAGTCGTTGTCGTCGTCTTCGTTTTCACTGTTTCTGGCATGCATGTTTGCTACTCTTATTGTGTGTCTGTGCCTTTCAAGCGACATGTTTCATGCCTCGGGCGGGATGGGGATTGAGGCTTCAGGTTCCGAGTAGGGTTCAGGCAGTGGCTCAGGGATCCGGCCCAGAAACATATCCGAATATGAACTACCCAAGTCAAGTGATTGTAGGAGTTCCGTAGTAGTAGTAGTAGTAGTAGTAGTAGTAGTAGTAGTAGTAGTAGTAGTAGTAGTAGTAGTAGGTAGTAGGTAGTAGGTAGTAGGTAGTGGGTAGTGGGTAGTGGGTAGTGGGTAGTGGGTAGTGGGTAGTGGGTAGTGGTGGTAGTAGTAGTAGTAGTAGTAGTAGGAGTAGGAGTAGGAGTAGGAGTAGGAGTGGGAGTGGGAGTAGGAGTAGGAGTAGGAGTAGGAGTAGGAGTAGTAGTAGTAGTAGTAGCAGCAGCAGCAGCAGCAGCAGCAGCAGCAGTAGTAGTAGTAGTAGTAGTAGTAGTAGTTTACTGCAAGCATGTAGATTCAGATGCGATGTTCGGCTGCATGGACTTCCGATTACTGTATGTACCCCGGTGCGAACTCTCGGGATACGCTTGGGCCGGCCAGGATTGCCCGCTGGCAAGAAGGGGCGATGTCAATGTCTTGGGTTCTTGTTAAGGGATTTCATTTAAGGTACCACAAGCAGGAAACCATATTATTTACTATAGATCCCTATTATGGTATAACTTAATCCCTTGACACGAACCAAGAAGTAGCTCCAAAGCCGAAAATTCGAAAACCACAGAAGTTATCGAGTAGTGTCCTGACCCAAGTCCCAGCGCCCTTGCTAGATCTTCTCAACACATGTTCAAGTCATCGTTCCATGTCAAATCTTCAAATGCCGACAATTCGAAGAAGAACCCCCCCCTACCAAACAATGAGAAATGCCATCCTGCTCCTCGAATGCGTAGTTACCATAATAGGGATCTATAGTAAATAACATGGTTTCCTGATTGTGGTACCTTAAATGAAATCCCTTAACAAGAACCCAGACAGCAGCCAAAATCAAGGGTTGTAGCTGGTGGAGGTCTCGGAAAGGGTTGCGATCCTTTCTTTGGTTTGTTTCAGGTGGATACTTTTTGGTCTCTTAGGACCTTTGGAGGGAATGGGGATGACTCCATCTCCCGTGACTGCTTGCAGGTGGTGAGCTATGATCAAGTTACCAGTTGGTGCATGTGCACGTGATCGTGCAGAGACGAATTTGAACTCTTCGCTTCGATTGCTTAGCAGCTAGTTCCCTACATTTGACAAGCAGCTGGCCTGACGGCTTAGTGATGGCCTTTTTCGATGGCGCCCTGTGGTCGGGGCGCAGAGCTATTATAAAAAAGAAGGTGAGCTTACGCACACGGGGCAAGATTTGCTCACATTCTGAGGGCAGTAGTTTAAAGTCCCGACGTAAAGCAGGCCACCAAAGCGGACAGCTGCTATGGACTTCAAAGCAACGCTGCTGTTCTCGCAGGTTCAAAGCAGAGCCTCGCAAAATCGCACAGACCGATTCCCTGGACTGCAGACGGCGTCCGGCACAAGACGCGGCAACCAACAGAAATTCGGCTCTAGAGTTAGAAAAGACATCGAGTGCCGTCCGTCGTGAGACGTTGCTTTCAGATGAGGGCTGCAGGACCCGACAGCAGTAGTATCATGTGATTCTGACAATCACGATGATGATGTCGATGATGAGGATGATGATGAGGATGATGAAATGGTCGTTATGGTGAGATGATAGGGAATGTCACGCGATGCGCCTTGAACCGCAAGCCCCAACCCGACCGGAGTGTCAGAGTTCTCAAACTAGGGGTGCCTAACTAATGTTGGGATCCTTATAATAAGGATCCTACTATTTAGGGTCACTATATTAGATTTCCTATTTGCGGAAACCCCTGTATGCGAGATGCTTCGAGTTTAAGAAGTGGTTGTGGATAAAACTTGTATAGAAATCCTACAGTAGATGATCCGTAGTTTGTAGGCAGTGGGGTCCCTGGGGAGAGCTATGATGTTTCCCTCATTTCGTCCATTGCTTCGGTACAGCAATCATGTGGTACAACGTGCTACATATCCTACTGTTGCGACTCTAGCTTGCCATGCTCTGGGTGTCTTGGGCCAAGAGCCCCTAAACCCTAAACCCTAAAGACGTCCGCTTAGAGCTTGCGACCCCAGAGCGAGAATACTGCGGCCCGAGGACTCCGAGGACCGACTTTCCAAAAATGTAACAGGTATAAAAAACAGGTATACATATACAAATGTATATGTATGCATATGTATGTGTATCTGCATATATGTGTATATGTATATATGTATATATGCATATATCTATATATGTGTATATGTAATGTAGTATACTTGTTTTGGCATAGTATAGTAGGACTCTGCTCTCACCCCCCCCCCCCCCCCCCCCCCCCATCCCCAAGCAACCTTCAGATATTTGCACAACCAGCCGAGATCTCAGAAGGGAAGCCAGTCATCAATCATGTGCCATGTCGCCATGTTGTTCTGACTTGACACTCATGGACTCCATAATTGGTGCCGCATAGTTTTTTGGCTTTGAAGGCGTGACGCTGCATGTGTGCCGTATGAGCTGCAGTGTCTCATGCGACGCAAGCCCGCAGTTTGGGAGTTGGTGTTATAGGCGTAAGCTGCAGGTGTTCTGCGATGCTTAAACCCACCAAAATATTAGTCTTCCCACTCACACCTGGACATTCCTCCGAAAAAAGACACACGGTTGTGGAGATGGATGATCGGAAGCTTCAATAAGAAAACCGCAGCACGGCCGCCGCCGATGCCTGGCCCGTGGAGGCCGGGAGCCCCTTTCTTGTGCCTAAGCCCGCAACCTCTGCAGCCACTGAGGCCTCCCACTGAATGAGGATCCGCTAGAGCCTACGTAAAGGGGCTTAATGGTTAGAATAGGGTTTTGGGGCCCGTGATACGATAGCTATAATAGTATGTATAGGTAGTTCATGGTTAAGGCACCTATTTTGGAGCATGCATATCGTGCCCATGAAAACAGGGAGAAGGCGTTGCGGGGAGTTGTGAGCCAACAAGCCCTGGCTTGGAAACCCTCGAGTTGAAGCTACGGCGATAACCAAATTGAACCTCCTAAATGTAGGGGCCGTAACAAGTAGAATAGGGTTGGTGCGTATAGTATACTACTACTATAATAAAGAACCCCCAAAACCCTATTCTAACTATTAAGGCCCATACATTATAGTACCCTTATAGATCCCTCATAGTAGCCCTTCATAGACCCCTTTAAAGAAAGCCTATTCTAATTATTAAGCCCCATACACATTAGCCTGAGCCACAACCCTAGAGCACCTGGCACAGATGACGCTGATCCAGTGGCCTGGGCTGGCAGTCTCGCAGGCACTCCTTGGGGCATAGTTGGGTAAGATTTTGAGTTATTTATGGGTACTTAAACCCAAATAAGGAATGAATAATAAACTAGACTCGACTGCGGCAAAAGTTGACTCGGGCTGAACTCAGTTAGCGGCTGACGGCTTTTGGAATGCTTCTTTCGCCGTGATGGCCAGTTCAGACCTAGTTTTTGATCACAACAACACCAAAAATCGATGACCAACCCGTTATACCAATCCCCGTTTTTAAAGCAAGCCAACGAAAAAGCACCTATACATCCCCTGTAAAGCCCAGAGCCCAGAACTCTTCCTCTCTCTCCCCCCAAAGCCCAAGCCCTAAACCCTTAAACTCCAAACCCTAACTCCCCCCCCCCCCGCCCCCCAGTAGTGTCCCAATCCCTCAACCGAAGTGGTAGTTTAGAGACGCACGGCTAAAAGACACTAGGGTTCAAAAGAAAAACCCAAGCCCGAAGCCCACAGCAATAAACCTCCGCTCTGGAAAAAGGTGCTTTAAAAAACTCCGCTCTGCCGCGAGGACGACCTCATTGACCCGATTCTGCAGGAGCGCCCCGCCGGGGAGGCCTCCGAAGAGGAGGGGTTTCGGGTTTAGGGCGTAGGGCTTAATGTAGGAACCTGATTAAGAACCTTGGGGCTGTGTTAGGGTTCCTTATACAAATCCTACCCCTAAAGCCCTTAACTAAACCTAAACCCTAAAACTATACACCGTAAAATCCTAAACAGCATAGCAGCCGGCGCAGGCACCGCGAAATCCCTCTGGGCGCAGGGCGCGGCCCCGGAGTGCTGCCTCCAAGACCTGCAGGGCTAAAGAGTTGGGAAGCGGAGTTCCGGGTTTCGGGGCTAGGGATTTACAGACCTTAATGACACAGGTTAGACATAGGGTTCTACAGATGCTTGTGGATGTTTTGATGAGATATTTGAGGTTAGACATCGGGTTCTTGACAGTATGCTTTGAAGGGTAGACATGGTATTCGCAGGTGCTTCGAGCTTCATTCAGGTGCTCCGGCAGCGCCGGAGCAGCACGTGATTGCGCAGTTGGGTGTGCGTCCATCATGGTGTTCGTGTGCAAGCAACAAACATGACATGGCAGTTAGTGGGGTTATTAAGCCACTATACTACAGCTGCTAAACCAGTCTCTTCGTATGAGGGAACACATGAAAAAGGGATATATGTACATCCGTGCATGCATACTTTTTTAGTACATATACCTTCGGCAGTGATGATGACTACTGCAAGGTTTTTATCAGTGTGACTGCTGTTCTTGTCCTCGCCGTTGCGATTGTTGTTCTCACTTACTATCAACGCCTAGATGCTTACCAAAACTACTTAGGGGTCCGTATGACAGTTATAGTACAATGTACCCCGAAACCGTATTCTAATTTTTGAAGGCGCCTCTATTATAGTATCCGTTCAGATCTCTTATTCTAGCCCTTACAATACCCTTTTAAGGGAACCCTATTCTAATTACTAACCCCCCCCCCCCCCCCCACATTGCCAGGTGCTGATGGCCGCCAGTCATCCCCAGCAGCCGCACCAGTGGCCCTCAAAACCTCGGCATCTGCCGGGGCCCATCAGTGGGCAAAGTGGAATTCGGTGCGGGTTGGTTTGTAGGGGTACCAATACCGTTTTTGGGGTTCCTTACTCTAATTAGGGTGTAAGGGGCTCCAAAACAGGCCCCTATATTATTCGGCTTAGGGTTCGGGATTTGACGGTCGGTGATTTGTGCAGGTTTGGGATTGATAGGATCCCCGATAGCAGCGAAGTTGTTCAGGTGTTCGCTTGTTAGGGTTAAGCTCAACTCTGCCACGCAGCAGGGGACATGCGTTATCATGATTTTCTTCGCATGTCATTGATCGCTGTAGCTGGTGATGTTCGTGCTGTTGCACCTCAATGTCCGTGTGGTTGTCATTCGTCGTCTGCGTGCAGACACGGCACGCATTAAAATTCACACAGTTCACACTGGTTGCTATCTGTTGTTATCAAACTTTTTTGTGCATCACGGTTGCTCTGGTGCACACTACATGTTCTGATTATCATGCGCGCGCGAGGGGGGGTGCATTGGCATTCTGAAGCTGTGTGTTCAGCTTTTGAGATGCTTTCTTCGAGGTTTCAGGGCCAGCTGGCTTTTTGCTGTCGCCAAAACCGGTTTCGCCGAGAGAACGTGGAAGCAAGCGGACAGCTGAAGAATCTTGTCCAAGTGCACGCTCCAAGCTTCGCCTTATCGACCCCTTCAAGCAGAAGCCTTAACGGAACCCGTCCGGTACCCCAACCCCTAAACACGCCCCTTTACCCTCAACCCCTGAACCCTAACCCCTAAACCGCCCAAAAAGGTGCTCAAAAAAAAAGCCCTAAACTCTTACAGAAACCCCTCGCTGGATACTTTTAAGCCCCTTTGAGCTTCAGAAGCCTCCGGCACGGAACTCCGAGGCCGCAGGGCTCTCGATCGCCTACGGCAGCGCCGATGCGGCCACTTGCATGGGGGATGAGGTTCAGGGGTTTAGGGGTTTAGGGTTTCGGGTTTAAAGTTTCTGGTTTGAGATTTGGGGTTTAGGGTTTCGGGTCTAAGGTTTCGGGTGTAAGATTTCGGGTCTAAGGTTCCTCCACTCAAGGTGTGTTGAGTGCTTAACTGCTCGAAGTCCTGAAGCCGGTGCTTAACCATCGCAGTCCTCAAACCCCAAGGTTTCAAACAGAGGGTTCAGGGTTCAGATGTTTAGGGGTTTAGGGTTTAGGGTTTAGGAGGTTTAAATAGAGGGAGCCCGCAAACTCAGGCCTTGCGGCTAGTTTACCACACTGAGGTGCCCTGGACGGCCCCGGACCGCAGAGGCAGAGCTGAGATTCTAGGGTCCGCTTAGGTTTCTTTGGGGCTTACTATAGGGGCCTACACAATTACCTATACTATTTTGGGGGTTCCTTATTATACTTATAGTATAACGGGACCCAAAACCCTATTCTAATTGTTAAGGCCCCTATATAGTATCTTGTATCTGTTTACCACAGAGCTCGACTCGACCTCCTGAATGGGCCCCATCTTCTGCTTGACCTTGTCTGGACTTCCAAGAGCCTCCTGTGGAATTCGCCTGAAGTCGTCGCCTACCCCTACATCATAGCACCCTTATAGATCCCTTCTAGTAACCCTTATAGAGACCCCTTGAAAGGAACCCAATTCTACTTACTAAGGCCCCATATTAAAGTTGTCAGCTCCAAGCCCACTCTCCCACAGCCGCAGCCCGGGAGTGTCGTAGACTGTCATCGCCGCAGGGCTGAGGGTTTAGGTTCGGGGCTAAAGCGGAGGAAGCCTAGGCTTAAACTAGCCATTGATATTGGAGGAGCTAAGGAGCCAGGGATGATGATAGTCCCTAATGAACAAGGAGCTAAAGAGTTAAGGGAACCCCAAAACCGCAGGTTAGTAAATGCAGAAGATCCACGAAGCCTGACCCCGAAAAGAAACTGCGAAGTGGCACAGGACGCCTGGAGCCCGTCCCGGAGGCCACCATCTTGCGTTTCGGTTGGTTCGCATGTTTTTTTGCAAGGTGTAGCGTGGAGGAAACAAACGCACTGTTTTGTGTAATACCTTCGAAAAATCTTGCGCATGGGTGTTGCAAGGGCAAAGCCGCAGATTCACCTGGCTTCATGAAGTTCTGCGGGAGCAAGCAGGGCGGGATCAGAGTTTCTTTAGCAAAGATCGCACCGCAAGTTGTGATCCATTTTTGCTGATCCCCCGCACATGAATAAAGGCCCCAAGCCCTTGGCCCTTATTCCCATATCCGAAAACCCAGCCCCGAAACACTCAAAACAAGCACCACCGCCACTAACAGCCGTCACCTCCGTTAACCCTACACCCTAAACCGTAGACCCTAAACCCGGTCCCACAGTCCTGTGGGACCGAAGCGGCTCACTGACGCAAATCAAGGAAGATTCTATTTCGAACAGAGTAAGAAGAACTAAAACCAGGAGTAGCAACTAATGACTAGATGATGACTACTACAATGAATCACTGGTCATGCGAATGATACCGATTGCCGCTACTACTATCGCTACTACTACTACTACTACTACTACTACTACTACTACTACTACTACTACTACTACTACTACTACTACTACTACTACTACTACTACCAAAAGTAGCAATTTAGTTAAAGGTGTTCTCCTTGATTAGTCCGAGAGGCGGATGCCGACAGCCCGCGCCGAGCAGAGGGGCGGCGAACGCCACTTCCTCTGGTCATGCTGCCATTGCCAGGGGAGAAGGCAGCGAAGGGGTGGCTTAGGGTTGTATTTTGGAGTTCTCACTAGGTTTCCAGAGGTTTTTGTGGTACGGCGTTGAGGGTTTCGCAGTCAGGGGTTCGAGGGACGGAGTGTACCGGTTGGTAGAGCAGGCTTAAGGGCAACAGACAAGGGCTGCAGAAAGCACAGAAATCTCCCTGCTCAAGGTTACTATGCTTCAGCTTTTGCTTTGATACCGGGCTACCCTAAACCCTGAACCCTGAACCCTAAACGATCGATTGGGCCTTCAGCTGGTAACCCGATGCTTCCACGACCAGAGCCGGTGAAGTCCAACTCAAGTCGGATGGTCTCTTCCCTAAACCCTGAACCCCAAACCTGAAACCTAACCAAAGGGTCCTAGTGGTAAAGGAATTCTGACTGCTAGACAGGTGGAAAAGAGCCCTCAACAAAAAGAAACTTGAAACCTAAACCCCCAAAGCCTAGGACCTGGAAACCAAGACTACTTCCCACAGGAAGAACTCCGAGCAGTTCCTTTGGAAACTGCAGGGGTTCAGGGTTTCTTAGGGGTACTTAGAAATATTTTTAAAGTTTGGTTATTATAATCCCTAAGAAACAGCTAAATTATAATTTGTGCTAGGGTTCTAAGTTCAGTATAGGTTTGGGTTTGGGGTTCGGGTGGGTTCCTCAGCCATGAACGAAACCCTGAGGTTCCTCGCCCCCCTAATCATCAGGGGTTCACGTCAGGGCCGAGACAAGGTTCCTGATTACAGTGGAAAAATAATATACCAGCAAAAGTATTTCTTAAGGCCCCGATATTTGTTTCTGGGGGTTTTGGGTCTGGTTTGTTCCGGGTATCAGCAGGCCCCAGTCCGCAGTGACGTATCATGCACTACCCTGACCAGCTCTGCAGCGCACCCCTTTTCCTCCATCTCAAGACAACAGCCCAGACACATCCGCTAAACCTAAAACCGTAAACTCTAAACCCCCCAAGCCAGTGGACCTCCTGAGCTCTAAGTTGAGCCAAAGCCTTATTCTGATCACCAAGGCCCCTATACAACCCCATCAGAGTTCCTTGAAGGGATCCTTCAAGGGTTCCAACAAGGGCTCCTCTACTGGAGGCCTGAATAATTACCAAGACTATTTCTGGGACCAGCTCTTCATAAGCATAGTAGCTACTCCCCAAAGCCGTCCTGTAATTACTCAGGCCCTTGTGTATCGTCTGAAGAGGTGCCCCCCGAGATGCTGGTGGAGACGGTTCGCTCTTCCGCTTCCTCGCAGGCGCTCAGCGGCGCCAGCGGAGGAGGCACCGGCAGGGGTGAGGGTTCAACGGGATGGCATATTCTATGCGGGTTCATGTTGTCTTCAGGGCTTCAGGGTTCGGGATTTCTTTCGGGTACTAGAGGGGCCGACGGGTTTTGTTGTGGTTTAGTCGTGGGATTGTATATGGGCACAACAGCCTCAACAGGGTTTCCACTACAAAGGCTTATGCTGATTAGTTAGAGTGCTTCAAAACAAGGTTTTGGCAACAGGTTTCAAACGATGTTTTTTTTAGGGCTTGGGTCATGACCTAGAGTCCTAGAGGTTGCCAAAGGGTTGGGAGGGCAGTTTAGGGTCGAGAAAATATAACTGGGTCTCGGTGGTCATTGTACCAAGAAGACTGGCAGTCTGTGTCTATGCTTCGAAGATTCATGACTGAATGTGGAGTTGTTACAATCAGGTTACGCCGTCCGTGATCCCTTTCCCGGAAAGGCTTTGAAAGACCTGGCTGGCTTCAAGGACCTCCATACTTTCTGAATCCATTTCCTCCCGGGCATTCGACCCTTCTCAACATCTCATCACACTGCAGCCCCGGGATGCAACTTGATGTTTGCCCAAGTTGAATTTGCTTCTGTGGCTATCCGCAGCAGCTTCAAAGCCCGTGAGGTTAAGAGGCATGCGGAGCATTTGGGGGAGCTTGCTAGTGCTGCGAAGATGCCGTGGAATGCGGATGACAAGGTGTGCCCGAGCAGAGCAAGCGGCCAGGAAGATATGCGTTGTGTGCGCCTGGACCAAGCGATGCCCCGAGTCACGATGCGGCTGGTCACCTGGGAAGGCTTTAAAAATGCGGCGAGCTGCTGGGCTCGGGTGCCAGCGCCACCGTCTACGCCGCAGTTGCACCAGCAGAATGGCATGTCGTGGACACCTGTTTGTGTGTACGCGATGCGTCTTTCAACATCGTTTTGGTTCACGTTTAGGGTTTTAGGTTGTGTGCAGGGTGTTATGAAATAAATGAATCCAGTTCACCAATTTGCCAACTCACCGATTCACCAATGCTTCCCCCCACCCCAGGGGGAGGAGGATTGCTGAATTGGTGAAATCGTGACTTGGAGACTCGTCTCTTTTGTCGACTTCGCGAACTCGTATCTCGCCTGCAATGAGCTTTAACGTCAGAAATTAACGTCTGAAAGTAGCCACATGTGTTTTGAAACTGTCTCGGTGTTTCGAAACCGTTTCTGTTACACGAGACTGTCTTCAAAGCTTTTGTGATTCAAACCAGTATCACATCATATCGCAGCCATGCCGTATATCGTGAATGTGAAGAGCACGGTGTCAATGTCCGATGCCGAGGTCAGCTTGGTCTTGGTACCTTGATGCGCCACAAGCTCCTCGACCAGAGGCCCCAGATGTACGCGCGAAACTGACAAACATTCGCGACATGATCAAGGACAAGATCAGCAACGGCACAACCATGCTTCGTGAAAGTCGTCAACCTCTAACGGTCGCGCCTTGTCGACATTGAAATGTCGCACGCAGGAGAAGCTGAAGTTTCATCGCACTGGGTCAGTCGGTATGTGGAATGAATCAGCAGAGAAATCATTGGTGACGGCACTTCTGCGTAGCAAACGCACATCGAAGCAGAGCCCATCGCCAGCCAAAGCCATTCACGCCATGAAGGTGCATCACCAAGCCATTGAGGACATCAAGGTGAATCACGAAGCCACCGAGAACGTCGAGGCTGCTGACGGCTTGGCGGAGACTTCTGTGAAACACGTGAAGGACCCCACGAATGAGAAGCATCCTACAAGCGGCAAGGATTCATCGGACGATTCCTCTTCGGATGATGAGTCGTCGGGTTCGTCGTCGGGTTGATTTATAGATTCTCCACCAGAGCACATCAAGTGGAGTAGCGATTGGCACGACATCTACACAGAGCTTCTCGGGCTAGCACAGGAGCATTGCACCAATCCCAGAAAGAGCAAGATCATGTCTGACTTGTTAGGTGTTGTGCGCAATGCAAAGAGCTTGCTCGATAAATCTTCTGAGCAAATGCGACGAGTTCTGCGTGTCCAGCATGCACAAAAAATCTGTGCGGTATGCTGATATTCTTGTCGAGTCTGCACATCTGCACGCGCTGCCGATGTTGCAACACGAGTACTTGCACATATGCTGCAGCGCTGCCTCAAGGAACGTGCACAGTATCTGGCGTGAGGCACAACATCATGTTCCTGAGGGTGATAAGCTCAATGGCATGGCTTGCAACGAAATGGCAAGCTCGGGCGTCCTCTTCGTGAATTCCAAGACTGCTTTCGCAAACCTTCACCTGACCTATCTGAGGCTTCTCACGGATAGGCTTGCTCCAGGACAGGAGGCAAGTGTGCTGGAATTTGTGTCCATTTTCTCCTGGAACAGAGGTGGTTGGGTGCATGAATAACGCCGACGATGTAGTATTTCACGGAGTCAAGCTGTGAGTATCGCCTCTTTTTGATGTCGGACTCGAACCGGCAGACGTCGTCGCGTATGAAGAAATCGGCATCAACATTGTTCATGTTCATGGCATTTGTCAGAACCTTGACGTTGTCGTCCATGTTTTCATTCACTGAATCTTCAGTGGCTCCCAGGATCCGGCGGCTGTCAGGATCAACTGCAAATTGCCAACCTCCACTACGTTGGGACAGAGCGAGTCGCTTGCGGTCTTTTCGACGGCATGAACGTGAGCGCTCATGCTCTTTGAGAAACATGCGTGGATTGCTTGCCTTCATAATAATGGCTCTCTGCGGGTCCACACCGGACACCAAAGCTCTGTCGATATCGAACTGTCCGTCAAACGCAAGAGCCGTGACTGGTGGCGGAGGTGGGGACAAGCAGTCTTTGTGTCCACCAAGGTGTTTGGTAGATTGAATTGAACGACTTCGTCGTGAATTCGCCTTGCCAATGCAAAAGCTTCGAGAGCACGTAGGAGATAGTCTCTAGTCTTCTGCTTGTTAAGGAGTCGGCTATCACCCTGGTACACATGAGAAGAAACGCTGTAAACTAATTTAATTCGCACAAATACTGCAGAACCATTTAATGCCTGAGTTAGATCCGTGAACTTCTTTATCAATGGACTGAGGCCACACTGCATCGCTTTTGGATTCGCGAAGTGTGTGACGTTTATAGTGCCAACCCGAAAGACGTCCCGGTTCGTATTTCACGCAGAACAAGCGTTCTCAGTAGATCTGCAAAGGTGGCAACATGCCGGTCATCGGGAAGGTACAAAAAAGACCATGCGATGCCATGTCGTTTGTTTTGATTTGTCTGTGTCAATACTTGCAGTCAGAGAAGAGAAGCGACCAGAAAAGACTTGCTAAATAATGTAATGTTTGTCGCATGCATGTCATGTAAGTGTAAGGTACCCTTCGCTGGATTGGAGAGCTGCATCTGGGAGTCTGCAGCACTGTTTCGAAACATACCGAGTGTTTAAAAAAGTTCTGTGCTCTAGTATCAGGTGTATACAAGCCCAACAACCTAATATAATAACATCAAACAGGTGTCCAGGACACGCCCCTCCTTACACCAGACGACTGGCCTGTGGCGGTCAAGCGCATGAACATGATAATTACGGAAGAAGGCATTCTCAAGCATGAAATCGCCGGAAAGGTGGCATCGCAGCTCCTGTGCGCAGCTCCTTTGCGGGACATTGGTCGATGCAGGGTCAGAGCCGATTAGTTTTTTCCGGTTATCAGATCAAGGTGTCCTTCGGGAAATTCTATTGCCAGCAGTATGACATATTTCATATTTCCCTAGTTTGAATTTGCAAGGAGGGTCAGGGCAGGTTGCGAGACATCGTCATAGAGACATCATGATGACAAGACCAGCCGGTCCAGCATCGGCTCTCACGAAACCCACAACCGTTACAGAAGATCCCTACATTTTTGCCAAGAAACATTTCCTGAGTCCTTCAAGGCCTTATTCTAGGCCTTGCCAAACGCGATCCTCCGGCGCACCTGAGGTGCGAAGCTGCCGCCAGAGCTGTTTGTTTCTCGGCCCGCCGGGTCTGCAGCCAAAGATGCCGCGCCGGCGCAGGCAGAGGGGTTTCCGGTTGAACTTGGCGGTTGGGGGTTTCGGATTTAGGGGCTTAAGGTGTGGGGATTTTGTGTAAGGTAGAACCTCCTCAAACCCGATGTTGATGTCAATGACGGAACCTGTTCAAGAAACCCTGGTCCCATAACCCCAAAATAGTAGGATTCACAAAAGGAACCTTAATAAAAGCCCAACGTGTCTGATTTTAATCAGGTTCTTACATTAAGCTGGAGCCGAAGGAGACGTCGACCCCAACACCGCGTAGCCGCTGCCGGGAGCTAGAGGAGGAGCTGGAAAGGCCCAGTTTCGTGTGTGATGTTACTATGAGGGCCTGAACAATTGCCGATAGTTTTATGGGGGTTCCTTATTATTACTATTATAACTATAGTATATTGGGCCCCAAAACCCCATTCTAATTATTAAGGCACCAAAATTACTGTCAGGATGCTATGAGGGGCTGCTGCAAGGGTTGAATCGAGAGTTTTGTTGGTCTTTGGGCGGTTTGTTCGCATTGTCGGCTTTGGGGTTTCAGGGGTTCTGGCTTTAAAGGTTGGGTTTTGGGCTTCATGCGTTTAGGATGTTCAGAGTTGAGGATTGCGCGATGTACGGGCTTTGGGAGTTCTGGTTTTGGTCTTCCGGGTTAAGGATTCATGCAGGATTGCTCTGGCATGTCAATCAAATCTTGTGGTCTTCTTTTCCTGCTTGGAGGCTTTGGGTAAACCGCGGTCCAAGACTTTTTGGCTTCGTAGGGCCTTGTCGGAGTGTTATACTTTGGGTACGGCCCCCACTCAGTAATAGTTGAATAATATTCAGAATATAGATATATTAGGACCTTAATAGTAGCCTTATCATAGACTATTACTGTATGGGGGCAGCACCTAAGTTGTACTGCATGTGAAGTACAAGATTCGGGATGCCGGTTCAATTTGTAGGTTTAATATACAAGGGCTTCGGGGCATATTCTAGTAGTACAAAGATATTTGATAGGGGGTGGGCGCTAAACTCCTTATAAAAACCTTCAAACCCTCTTAAAGCCGTTGTACAGCTTGTGTAAGAGACTTGTTAAAGCTTACCCTTTTTCCAGGCTCCGGGCATCGCACCAGGAGGAGCTCGAGCGCGAGCGCCAACATTGGCAGAATCGACTCCGAGAAACGGAGGCAGGGATTCAGGGTTTAGGGTTTAGGGCTTTAGTACCAGGGCATTTTTCATGATTCGACCGGGTTTCGGGGAATCTTATACTACAGCTGCGTATTCAGGATCTGTATCGATCCGAGACTTAGCTCTGCGTCGCTCGACACTAAGCCCCTGCGGCCTAGTTCCACCCTGAAGCGGGCCTCTGCGAAAAACCCGGCCACAGAGCTCGTAACGAACGCCCCGAAGCAACAACCCCTTTCACCCCAAATCCATAAATTCTTGCGCCCTGAAGTCCTGAGTCTTGAATCCCCCAGCGAACCGTAGAGTCTTGAATCTTGAGGCGTTAAAGCCTCTAAAACCCATAGCGAGGAGGCGGCGCAAACTCGGCTGAAGGATCTGGAGACCGAGCGCAACCAGACACTCGCAGAGGCCCTCGGGCCTGCAACTGTAATTCAGGGTCTTGAATCATTAGTTGTATTGTTCCATGAATTATAAACGTCCCGAAACAAGTATAAGCAGTATACCGCAAAACCCTGGTTTCACTACTATCGGGGCTTCCGAGCTTTGTGTAGTGTTGACCTCCCTGGAGGATTTCGGGCTTCGGGCTTGGGGGCTTAACGTATGACTACGACAAGGCTCATATCAAGGGATCCTATCATGAAGGTCTTTTCACGGGGCGATTGTTCACATAGCTGAGGCTTGTGAGATTTAGGTAATGAGGTTTGGGCAAACCCTAAACCGTAAGGGTGTATACAATTTGTGTAAGGAATGCCATACCCCAAGTCCCCAAAGTAGTTCCTTTTTGTAGTTCATATTTAGAATCCTATAAGGTACTCCCAAAAGGAACTATGGGGCCTTAGGGGAAATCCTAAACCCTATTAGGGCTCGGGTTCGGCTCGGAGGTTCAGGGGTTGGGACGGGGTCTCCCGAAGGAGACCCGGACTGCGGGGTTCTGTCTGCTTCAAGAAGCAAGCCCCAAGCTCAAGCATCGCACACGAAGCGCGAAGACCTGCTTCTTTGTACTATTTTTCTCCTTAGGAATTGTTTTGTTTATTTTTGTTCAGATAAAACGCAAGAGAATAATAGCAATATTGTTGTTATTATGGTTCTGAGCGGGGTATAGTGTCGACCCTCCTTAGTTTGAGATAGCTATGGATACCCTGATCTCTAGGGTTCACGCCTTCCCACCAAAAACTTCGCGAGGCTATATCCCAAAATCCCAAACCCGCCTCTAGACTCTAGACTCCAGCAACACCAACATTTGCACAATCAACCCCAAACCCTTACACTGTCCCTACACCCCAAACCCCAAACCCTCACCTAAAAATCGATCCTGAAAGACACACCGGGGCCCGCTTGCGGGAGGCTGCGACCAAGCTGCAGGATGCGCAGCAAGCGCTCAAGGCTCCACAGTTGGTTCTCCACCTCAATATAGGGGCCTTAACAAATACCCCTAAACCCTAAACCCTATTCCTGATTATAGCTATAGTATAAAATACCCCAAGGGATGGAAGACGGATGTCAAAATTGTTAAGCGGATCCTTGGCTTGGGTTGGGTTTCATGGCTCAAGAGATTGGTGGGTTAGGAAGTTGCGGTTTGCGGCTTCAGGGTCGGATAGGATGATCTCGGTTTAGGTGCGGGTGTTGGCCTTGGAGCAAACCTCGATTCTGGTCTTACCTTTGGTTAGTAGGGAATGGAAGAATGGTAGTAATAGTAGTTGTAATTGTACCCCATTCTTCCATTCCCTACTAACCAAAGGTAAGTGGTGTGCTATGTCAAATCTGTCGAATTGAAGGAGGCTGGCATGGAAATGCAGGGTCGGAGTGTTCCTAGTCCCTCGACCAAGCGCTTGGTCCGTGTCCGCCTTGAGCCACTAACCTGCACCGGACCCCCTTAAGACCCTACGACCCTACCAAAATCCTTAAAGCCTTTGGACATTCCTAGCCTTCGAAAGCTTGAAAAGAAAGAAGATCTTACCCGGACTCTTCCTGGAGGCTGAGGAACTCCGGGCAACCACGGCCGAGACCCGCCTGCGTGAGGCAGCTTTCTCTTTATTTTAGAACGCTTAGGGTTGGGATGGGTGGAGGGTCGGGGGTGCGCGGGTTGGGTGGTCGGTTGCGGTTGGGTTTAGGGAACTTTCAGGGCTGTTCTGTACTTGGGGTGCAAGGGTTGTGGCTCGATCTATGCGCCACAAGAGGACCAGAAGAAAGCGGAGGCTGGCTGGCGTTGCCCTTTGGCCCCCCAGTTCAACCCCTCACGAAAGCGGGGATTTTTAGGAGGTGGGGGCCTGGGCCCAAAACTTCGATTCGAGCTTTGGTGCCCAAGGCCCGAAGCGTGAATCTGAAACTACTATAGGAGCCTAAATAAGTACCTATACTATTTGGTGTATTCCTTATTATAATTATAGTACCCTAGTCTAATTATTGAAGCCCCTATATTAGACCCTCATCGCCGTTCCGCAGCACTGATCCCCAAAGTATTGAAATCCGGCGGTATGAACATCTTGATTCGGGCAAGAGGAATTCCAGGGCAGCAGTGCCAACAACACTCAGGGGCAGGTATGAACCCTACTCGCGTCTTGAGTTAGGTGTTTTGGATCTGCAGTTCAAAGTTGATCAACCTTTAAAGTTGCTGTTTTGCCTTTGATCCGGCTCTTCCTGAGACCTCACGACCCTGACCCAAGACGAACTTCAAAGCCCTGAACCCAAGTGCTTTAAACCCTAAACCCCTAATTAAATCTCGAGCCCTAAGCCGTAAAACGTAATCCTAAATCTGGCAGCCTACGAGGTCCCCTCCTCGCTTGCAAAACACCGCAAACTCGAAGGTTACTCTTACAACCGAAGCCCTCATAGGTTTTTGGAAGCACAGGTTTTTTTTCTTAACCTTTACTCCTTTACACCCCGTATCTTACGTCTTCTGGGGTCTGGCCAGGTGCGTTTGGAGATCTCCGAGCAGTCAGAGGCTGTTCAGCTCCTGGGATGCATGGTTAGAGGAAAGCGGGATCCCAAAACCCAAGACCCAAAAGGGCTTCCGAAAGGGCTTAGGGTTCAGGGTTTAGGGGTTTAGGGTTTTTGATCTTAGGCTCTAGATTTTCCATGCTGCTGTGATTTCATCAAGTCCTCTTTGCATGATACTCGTGGTATCGTCACTATCACCTCCGTGGTCATCCTTCTTGCTTTCCTACAGATCCTAGTATTTAGGGTACTATATTAGGGTCCCCTATTTTCGGAAACACCCAAATTTCACCGCCTCCGTCTTTTTAGGTGCTCGGGTGTTGGAATCACAATCGATCTGGTGCTCTGCGGGTTGGAACTTCGATGAGCTGGGGACCATCCTTAAAACAAGGACCCCAAAATGAGGTACCCCAAATTTTCGCAACTCCCATTCAGGAGCCCCTAAACTCCTGGTTCTAGACCGCCCGCAAGCCACAACTGTCCAACCATTCTTAATTCTAAACCTTTTCAAGAATGATTAGCCGGCCGTGCAAGTTTCTCCACACCCTGAAGCCCAAAACACTCTAAAGCTAACAACCTAACCTTACGCCCGTAAAACTGCAAAGACCCTCAGCATCAACACCCGCGGAACGGCCCAGTCCGTAAGCCCCAAAGCCCGAAACCCCCAAACGGCCCAGACCTTAAACTTAGAGAACTCTTGCAACAAGCTCCTGAAGCCCTAGCCTCAAACGCTAAACGACTCACAACCTGAAAGCCTTGAGCCCTGAACACGAAAAATGACTGGGGTTTACTGTACTATAACTATAACAAGGAACCCCCCAAACCCTATTCTAGTTACTAAGGTCCCGCCATTGCAAACCTGAACCCCTAAACACTAAACCCCTAAACCCTACGCCCTAAACCCTAAACTCCTACTAAACCCCTTCATGGAAGCTCTCCCCCAACGTCTCTCCTCACTTCCACCCGAGGCGTGCAGGCACCTGGAAGTTGGAGGCGCCCCGTCAGTCGTTTGCTGCAGGTCCAGGGTGTGGCATTTAGGTTTGATGTTCAGAGTCCCGGGGCTTTCGGGCGCTGTGTGTTTGTTTCATGATTCATGTAGTTTCAGTTCCCCATGCACACACAAAACACAACAGCCCAAAAAGTCAAAGCCCTTTGAGACATGTCGAGCCCTTTATCTTGCCCTTGTCGCCGCCTTGGAACCCTTGAGTGAATCTTATACAGACTCCCAGAAAGCCTGGGAAAAGTTCCCGAAGTTCGCCCCTAAGCCCCAACGAAAATTTGTGGAGGCCCCATACATATAAACCTCTAGAAACCCTAATAGAGCCCTTCATCAGGCACTTAAGCCCTACGACCCTACATCCTAGACCCACTAAACCCTAAGCTCCAAAAAAAACTGAACCCTAAACCCCTAAAGCCCTAAACCCTTAAGCCCACTAAACCCTACAGTAAACCCTTAACTTACACTAAGCCCAAGAGATTCCGGAGCTAGCGGCTGGAGGCACAGTCCCATGCCGCCTCGCTGTCAGCAGCCGAAAGGCGCTGCGAGGCGCTTTGTCTTCGAATTCATAGCCATAGGGTTGGAAGTAATTCCTTTTTGGGATTACCGTTATAGGATTCTAAATATGAACCCCCAAAAGGAACCACTATGGGGCCTATGGGCAACCTTCTTGAACTACCAAAACCTATTTGTTCTGGTGGCTCCTATAGATTCCATATTAGGGCGTATAATCAGAACCTACGAAAACCCAGTAGGTTTTGGTAGTTGAAGGTAAAAAGGGTCACAAAAGGGTTTAGAGTTTAGGATCAGGGTTTATAGAGTGTTGCTAGGGGGATTGAGAAGGGTTTCTGGATTCTTCTGGTTCATAGTTTTTTCATCAGGGTTTATTCGTGTTTCTCAGGGTTCACAATTATTAAAAGGCGTTTGTACAGTGTTTCTAAGGGTTTAGCTTAGCATTCGATGCCAAGTGCAGGACCTCATGCACTCACGCAGAATCGTTCAATATGAACCGACAGCAGAAAGAATAGCTACAGAAGGCATACCACGAGTAAGCCGAACTTGACAAAAAACTGAGCCAACGCAGCCCTATCGCACCCCTTACGGTGACTCTATGTGACTTCTATACTGGCCGAGGGGCATGCCGAGCACGTGGCACGAGTGAGACGGCACGCTGCTGAGGTGGAGACTCGGCTGCTTGTTTTGGATGTTTTTCAGTTTATGGGTTTGCTCTGCAGTATAGGGGTTTAGAGTCATTTATAGTTTGAGGGCTTGGTGGTAGCTTTAGGGTCCGGGGTTTAGGCCTGTTGGGAGCTGTAGATAAGATTCCCAAGGTCTGCAATGGTTGTGATGACGAAGATGATAGTGCGCTTTGCCATTCTCATCCTACTACTCTACAAATGCTTTCCTCCGTAGAACCATCACTAAACTCAGCCTTTTGGTAGCTCAGGAGAGGCAGCGGAAGGAGCTGGTTCGGAACAGCGGCGTGAAGGCCAGCCAGATGCTCCGCGAGGCCATGGGGTGGAAGAGTCTTTGTAACCATTCAGCGTTTAGGGTTCGGGGTTTAGGGAAATATAGGGCTTAAATTCTAATTATTCAGGTACGTACATTTCCGTGCTTTAAAGGGAGAGGTACGTGGGGAACGTTCCACAAAAGGGTCCCCTTTTTTCGGGAGACCCCGACCTTTGGGGCGTAGATGGTTTCACACTCTCTTTACATGTTCAGAAAGCTATACGGGTAGTTGTCAAAATTAGGGTCCCTTCTTGGGTACCCTAAATAATGTGCCGTATCATAATAAGGACCCAAAAAGGGAACGTAGTTTTGAACCACCCAAAGGCGAGTTTTCTGGGAGCTTGCTGGAGAGCCATGGTTGAGTTTGCAAGATCTCTCGAAGGACCTTGTTGGTTTTTGCTTCTTGCCCAAGGTTGTGGATCTATTGGCGGTTACTGGCTTTGTGTCGTTTTGGGCTTCAGCGTTTCGTGTGAACACAGGAGTTCAGGCTGCAAGAAGAGTCCGATGGCTTCTCGGGTGTTTGCTGAGAAGATACGAAGTCCCCAGATTGTGCTTGTGTTCGCGGCTGCCACAGAATACGAGGGTTTGCAGAGTTGGCGTTTGAAGTTTGGGTTTCTGCTGCATTGGTGATCAGATGCTTCGGCTTGTAGACATCAGCTGCCACCCCTTAGACCCCAAATTATGCCACATTTCTCGAGCTGCAAGCCCTTAACTGCAACATCCCACAAACCATAAGCGCTTCCGAACCCTGAGGTGCCAAATCCTGAACCCTGCAACCCCAGATTCTAAACCCTGAAACCCTGCACCCCAAACTCCTAACACTCCCCCCAAAACCAGCTGTCAGGAGCTGGAGCGCACACAGGCAGAGCGCCTGGAGTTGGAGAAGCGCTTGAAAAAGGCAAGTTGACTTTGCAGGTTTTGGGGCTTGGGGTTTGCGCTTTCAGGTTTTGGAGTTGAAGGTTTTCAGGGGGTTAGGCTCTAGATTGTTAGGTAAGGTGTAGTAAGGGTTATCACGTGTAGGCTTCAGGAGTCGTGCACGTTCAAGAACTTCCGGTTGCTCCTTGAACTGCGAGCAAGAAACAAAGATAGCCAAAGCGCAGGGTTTGTTTTTTTTTGCTGCAGTGGAGTGCTTTGCGAAATAAGAACACTCTGCCAGATGCGAAGCACTTGTTGCCGCACGCAGGGGGGAGAGTTGGGTGGAGTGTGCTGTATACACACACACACATATATATATATATGTGTTTATTTACTTATTTGTATTCAAATAGCATACAAACTGTGTATGTGCATACATATGTGCTATGTATATACATGTTCGTACATATATATATATATATATATATATATAATATACATACAGACACACGTGCATATGTACATATATATGCATAAATACATACATGTATGTATATATATATATATACATATATATATATATATATATGTATATATATGTATATATATATATATGTGTATATATATATATATATATATACACATACATACATACACACACACACACACACATGTAGACGTACATATATGTTAAATGCGGCTCCTGTCGGAGTTTTGCTAGGTGTCCATTGGGGAGTCTTTGTGCGGGTACCAGAAAACATCTGACATCATCTGACTTCACGTAGCATCTCTTCTAGCACTAGACGGCACCACAGCCCTCAAAGCTTTACCCAAACTGCTGCATCAAGATTACCCTCACCTCGAAAGAGGCGCTCCCCCGCATCGAGCGCCTCACTGCGGAAGACCATCGGCTTCGCGCAAAGCTAACGCAGGCTGTTCGGCGCTTCAGAGCAGGGTAGGTGCGGAGTGTTCTGGAATCGCAAGAAGGCAGAGACTCCAAACCCACACCATGGATGACTAAGTTGTGACGCCACTCCTACAGTCGTAGCCTCAACTCCTTGCAGCCCGATCGACACCCCAACCGCAACATTTTCTGAGGGCTGAAGGTTTCGAGGCTCCGCCCGAGACCATAAAGCCCCAAAAGCCTCGACCCAAAGCAGCTGCAGGAGTCCGAGGTGGCAGCGGCACAGGTGCAATCCTTGAAGGACCGGCAAACCAGGCACTTTCAGCATCCCTCGGCCTTTGTCGCAAACTACAAAAATCCCTCAGGCCGAAGCGGCCGAAGCTCTGTGAATATTTTCAACGTCCCAAAATCCCTGCCTACAACCAAAAAACTGTCAAGACTTAAAGTCCTGCTATGGCACCAAGTGAGGCAGACCTTGCACCAAAAACCGAAACTCGATCTTCAGAGCCCGGAGGCCCTCAAGCTGGATGCACGAGCCTGGCCCCAGGGCTAATTATTATTACAACCTCGTTCGAGTGCAGCTTAAGACGGCACGCGGCCACGGCAGGAGTGCTCGAGTAGTAGTCACAGAAGTAGTCGCAGTCCGCTTGGCAGAATGGCGGGCAAACCAATCCAGACAGGAGGCTGAGGAATGCCGCCGCCCCTCAAGGGCGGCGAAGCTGACGCCCAGGAGGAGGTGGCGGAGAAGCGAGGAGTCTGCGCAGCAGTCTGCTCGCTTGTCCTCTCCATCCCCTCCCTGGTGGGCACCTGATGTTGGCCTCTGATTGTCGGCTGGTTTTTTCAGATCGCGTGGTATCAAATCGGTACTAACATCGAGCATCTTTTCTACGCCCTCGAGCTCACGGTGACGAGTGTCCTTGTCACCAACATCTTCCAGTTCGGCTGGTGGAGGAGGGGGGATCTCAATTAGTCAGTCAGGCTTTTCAGGTGCGCTTGTGAGGAATCTAGAAGGTTGGCCCTCCTTGTTGTGAGGGGTGCAGCTTGGGCGGGGGGGGAGGGAAGTCGCGATGAAGTGCGTGCAGGTGCAAGCAGCGGGGAGGCGAGCTGACCCACTGGCAAAGGTGGGATGCAGCCTACTACCTCGCAGCCGCGATCCCGATGAACTTGGGGATGCCATTAGCAGTGGTCCTGATCTACATCGGTAACTTCGGGGTCATGAAGTAAGCCTTTGATGTGTTTCGGTGCTTACATTCATTACATATGCTGAGTTGTGATATACTGAATTCCTCTCAGAAGCTCGTGTTAGCAAGGTCAGTGGGGCTACCCAGACTCCAAGATGTGGCACTCCAGCAGCTGGATGCCCAACACACCCCACGGCATCACGCTCTACGTCTTCAAGTGGCTGGGCGTGATCTTCCTGACCATCGGCGTCTTGAAGGCCACGCAGCTCCACACCAAGATCATGAAGAAGTGGAGAAACCTCCGAGGACAAAATAGGGCCGCTCCGGTCACCGAGACGGCCTAAGGGCGGGGCATCGACGCAGGGGCTTTGTCGGCTTGACAAGTCCTTGTTTTTCGGTCACCGCATGTGACTCTCGAGACACCATGCTTTGTAAGTTTTGTACAGCATTCTTGGCCGTGCCTTGTGCGGATTTTGTCGGCTTCGAACAAGTTCGCGCGCCTGGCGAGCCTGAAAGGAGACCAGGATACAGAGACTGAAGTGGTTGGACAAGCATCCATTCTGAACTCTGATTTGAGCACAACGCCTTTAAAAGGCATCAAGCTGTTTGCCGAGGCTTCGAAAGCTTGCTAAAACCCAGACGGACACAGCTGCAGGGTCATCACAGCCCAGAGTAGAAGGTCCAAGTGACCTGGCATTCACTGGCGATGCGGGTCCTCCGTGAGCAACAGTGAGCCAGTGAGTGGTCATTTGCTCTCGCTGTGCTGCCTCGCAGCGTTCGCCCATCATCGTCTCGTATCTGTTGAGATGTAGGAGTGAGACTTTCCCGGGGCAAGTTGCAAACAGCTTGAATTTTGCCGTTGCGTTTTCCCCTGGCTGCTCATGACCATGCGGTCGTGGCTCCAGGTGCGACATCAACTCCTGGCTCGTCTAAGACCGGTTGTTCAGTACCACGGGAGAAAGGCTCTGGTAGCAAGCGTGCGCAGTCTGCAGCGGGACGGTTGGATGGCATGCTCTCCGCTCTCTTCATAGTAGTTGCTCTGTTCGGGGAATCCCTTAATCTGGGCACATGCCCACATTTTCAGGGTCGGCCGCGGTTTGGGTTTTAGGTCCAGTCTAATTAGTCGCTGTTGGGGATTCAGAGCCGCAGAATCTGGGCTGACCCAGGGCTTAAACCCCTTCCAAGATCGTGAAATGGGTTCAACCGCCAAACTGCAGCCGTAAAGTCCTGCGATGGCATCAAGACCCTGCCCCGAAACTCTAAGACGTTCAGTGTTGAGAGGCCATGAAACTGGATGCCCGAGCCCGACCCACCTTGAGACGCTTCGCGGCCACGGCAGGAGTGCTCGAGTAGTAGTCACAGAAGTAGTCGCAGTCCGCTTGGCAGAATGGCGGGCAAACCAGTCCAGACAGGAGGCTGAGGAATGCCGCCGCCCCTCAAGGGCGGCGAAGCTGACGCCCAGGAGGAGGTGGCGGAGAAGCGAGGAGTCTGCGCAGCAGTCTGCTCGCTTGTCCTCTCCATCCCCTCCCTGGTGGGCACCTGATGTTGGCCTCTGATTGTCGGCTGGTTTTTTCAGATCGCGTGGTATCAAATCGGTACTAACATCGAGCATCTTTTCTACGCCCTCGAGCTCACGGTGACGAGTGTCCTTGTCACCAACATCTTCCAGTTCGGCTGGTGGAGGAGGGGGGATCTCAATTAGTCAGTCAGGCTTTTCAGGTGCGCTTGTGAGGAATCTAGAAGGTCGACCCTTCTTGTTGTGAGGGGTGCAGGTTGGGCGGCGGGGGGGGGGGAGGCAAGTCGCGATGAAGTGCGTGCAGGTGCAAGCAGCGGGGAGGCGAGCTGACCCACTGGCAAAGGTGGGATGCAGCCTACTACCTCGCAGCCGCGATCCCGATGAACTTGGGGATGCCATTAGCAGTGGTCCTGATCTACATCGGTAACTTCGGGGTCATGAAGTAAGCCTTTGATGTGTTTCGGTGCTTACATTCATTACATATACTGAGTTGTGATATATTGAATTCCTGTCAGAAGCTCGTGTTAGCAAGGTCAGGTGGGCTACCCAGACTCCAAGATGTGGCACTCCAGCAGCTGGATGCCCAACACACCCCACGGCATCACGCTCTACGTCTTCAAGTGGCTGGGCGTGATCTTCCTGACCATCGGTGTCTTGAAGGCCACGCAGCTCCACACCAAGATCATGAAGAAGTGGAGAAACCTCCGAGGACAAAATAGGGCCGCTCCGGTCACCGAGACGGCCTAAGGGCGGGGCATCGACGCAGGGGCTTTGTCGGCTTGACAAGTCCTTGTTTTTCGGTCGCCGCATGTGACTCTCGAGACACCATGCTTTGTAAGTTTTGTACAGCATTCTTGGCCGTGCCTGGTGCGGATTTTGTCGGCTTCGAACAAGTTCGCGCGCCTGGCGAGCCTGAAAGGAGACCAGGATACAGAGACTGAAGTGGTTGGACAAGCATCCATTCTGAACTCTGATTTGAGCACAACGCCTTTAAAAGGCATCAAGCTGTTTGCCGAGGCTTCGAAAGCTTGCTAAAGCCAAGACGGAAACAGCTGCAGGGTCATCACAGGCCAGAGTAGAAGGTCCAAGTGACCTGGCATTCACTGGCGATGCGGGTCCTCCGTGCGCCACAGTGAGCCAGTGAGTGGTCATTTGCTCTCGCTGTGCTGCCTCGCAGCGTTCGCCCATCATCGTCTAGTATCTGTTGAGATGTAGGAGTGAGACTTTCCCGGGGCAAGTTGCAAACAGCTTGAATTTTGCCGTTGCGTTTTCCCCTGGCTGCTCATGACCATGCGGTCATGGCTCCAGGTGCGACATCAGCTCCTGGCTCGTCCAAAACTGCCATGGGAGAATTGGCACACTGCCATCCAAGACAGGGACTTTGAAGTTTCTGCTTCCTTCGGTGATGAAGCCTCAAAGCCTCAGCCCTTGGCACTAAGCCACCCCGAAAACCCCTAAGCCCGGAACCCCCAAAACCCCCAAAACCCCTGAACCCTAAACCCTAAACCCTAAACCCTAAACCCCTAAACCCTAAACCCTAAACCCCAAACCCTGAAGTTTAGAGGCCCATAAGCTTGACTCAAGTCTGCAGGAGGAGGGCTTGGAGCTCTCCAGGGCCAAGGACCAGTTGTGGGCGGCTCGAGACTTCGGGGATGGAGGGTCGGTAATTTGGGGGCCTTAGTGAGTAGAAAAGGGTTTTTTGGGGGTCCTTATTATAATTATAGTATAATGCACCCCCAAACCCTTGTTCTGATTATTAAGGCCCCTACATTATGATCTGGAGCTCTTTCAGGGGCTGAGGTTGTTTGGGTGTTGGCTGGGGCTCGGGGTCGAGAGTTACGTTTTTGGGTTCCTTACTCAGCACTGATTCAGCAAGCCAGCGTGTGTGGTTATGTGAGTTGTGTGTGTGTGTGTGTGTTTGCATGGATGGGGCTAAGATTTGGGTCGGACGCCGCGTGCTTGTTAAGGGTTTCGCGGTCCAAGCGTTTGGTAGCATGCGGCTTGAGGCTCTAGACTTGGCAGTTTGAAGTTTCCTAAACCCACATCTCTAAAACGCTTTAAGCCGTATAGCCCTGACCACTACAACCCTACACCCCGACCCATATCCCTAAACCGCTTGAACCCCCAAACTAAAGCCCTAACCAGTTCAACCCTAGACATGAGGCAGAAGCAGCGCCGCCTGGCCCGAAGCGAGGCGTCAAACAAGGGCTGGCGGCTTGCACGAGTCGCAGAGAGTTTTTTTCCGAGTTGGAGGGGGTATCAGATGAAGGTGTTACGGTATTTGACGGTGTTTGGGTCTTGGGCTCCAAGAGCGTGTTTTTCACATTTGGAAGCTCTGAGCCTTGAATCTCGCAAACCGGAACGATCATGCAGGTCTTAGGGCCCAAGTCCTTCCACCCGATATCATCTCGGCCTCTGACACTTCGTCAGTACTTGGAGGGTCTGGGGACTTAGTAAGTAGGTAGTAGGTAGACTTATAAGTACCCAAAAAGGGACCCTAATTGGGGTTATGGTACTTATAAGTCCCTAAAATAACCAGTTGCTAAGTCCCCCGACCCTCCAAGTAGTGCCACCCCGCTAATTTCTGCACCTCCGGAAACTCACTCCATTTTCCTTCGCTTCGCACTCCTTCTGCAGTCTGTCCCGGCAAAACCCGCCCTAAATCCCGAACCCCTGAACCCTAAACCCCTTTTTTTCGACAGAAAACTCAGCAAAGCTGTACTTCCTAGGGGACTATGATCGACGGCACACTTAGCCAATCGGTGCCAGGAGCTTTCACCTCCATGCCCCTAAACCCCAAACCCCTAAACCCTAAATCAGCCCAAAGTCGTTTGTGACTCGCCAGAGGCAGAGGCTGCTGAGGCGTTGCAGAGCCAACTGGTTGAGGCCCCTGGAGAGAGAGTCAGAGAGTGTGCGTATGAATGAGTTGCATACTAACATGGACGAAAATTCATCTATTTCAAGAAGTTCAAACAACACTTACAATATACCTACCGCACACCTACGTGCGATTGATTGTACATACATACGTACATACATACACACATCCATACATGCCTACAATATACAGAGGTACATACAAACAGAGGTAAACGGATACGCAGGTACGTGGATGCATAGGTACATGGAATGCAGGCATGCAAACATGCATACATTAGTCATACATTCATAAAGTATGCATGCATGCACGTATCTACGTACCTATGTGCCTATGCACTTCTGTACCTGTGCATGCAAGCATGCATTCATATATCAGTATACATATCATACACATACATACATATATACATATATGTATGTCCATACATGCATGCACTGATTTATATTTTGTTGGTGTATATTTGTATACCGGTACACGACACGCAAGATGAAAAGAGCCGCTTGTGTGTGTGTGTGTGTAAATACACGCACATGCGAACCGATGTTCACTTGGTTCTGCTTTTCGCGGTGTAGATGATTTGTCCGTGAAGTGCTCTTGCTGTTGTTAATGTTTGTGTTGTGCTTGTTTCGTTTGGGTCTACAGTTCTGGAGATAGAGGTTCCTACGTAATCCGTCTAAGAATCTGAATGTGGCCCCCATGAACCAGGACTTGTTGAACCTGAAATCCTGAACTGGGAGCCCCAAAAAGCAATAAACCCCTACCCTGAAACGAGCAGCCTGCACCCCCAGCAGGCTGAGCAGCAGCGGCGGGGGGCGCAGGTGGAGCTTGCCAAGCGCGGCTCTCGAAGCGAAGTTTCCCAGACGATTGGGAACCTAATAGAGGGGCCTTCATGTATAATTACCGATACTATTTTGGGGTTCCTTATTGCAGGTAGTATAATACGCCCCAAAACCCTATTCTAATCAATAAGGCCCCTGTATTCCAAGGCGAGATACTTTAACTGAATTGGGTGCCCAGCTATCGAGGGGGAGAGCAGAAGCTTCAGGGTCTTACGATGCAAGGTATTGAGCAAGTGGTTTCTTCAGCCGTCCATGTCCCATTGAGTCTGCAGGCCCAAAACCCAAGGATCGAGTTCAGGTTTGAGGACCAGAGCTGCCTGCGCAGACTACAGTGAGCCGGCAATAGCCGGCACAGCCGGCATCCGGAAAAATGATACACTACGACATCGGTTGGTCCAGCAATGACCATGGCCTTAATAATTTACCTATACTATTTTGGTGTTCGTTATTGGAGCTATAGTATCATGTGCCCCTACACCAAATTCTAAGAGGGGTGATGGATGCGAGTGTGATGCGGTCAAGGCCCACTCTGTCGATGGCCGCTCCGTCACTTCTGCCATCCTCACGAGCAACACGTCCATCAGCATAATATAGGGGCCTTGACGAGTTCCCTATACTATTTTGGGGGTTCCTTATTATATTTATAGTATAATGGCCCCCAAACCTTATTCTAATTATTAAGGTACTATATTCTAGTACGCTTATAGATCCCATATAATAACCCTTTTCGACCCCCCTTTAAAGGAACCCTATTCTAACCATTAAGGCCCCTATATTAGAAACCTGGGCTTCGAGACTTGGCCTCTCGAGGAGGCAGACTGCTCTTGGAAATCGACGGTTGCAGCCGGCACTCCAGGATCAAGCCGGTTCAGTGACGTAGGGTTTAGGGCAAAGTTTAGGGTTTAGGGTTTAGGGTTTAATACAAGCCAACAGGGTTTTGGGGCTCCTTCTTGTAATTCTGGTGTTTTCTAGCCCCAAACCCTATTCGAATTATGAAGGCCCCTACATTAGCATGGAGCAGCTCTCCCGAGAAGAAGCCTTGTTCCCCAAACCCCCTTGCGTAGAAGACCCCCCCGAGCAGCAAGAGAGTTTGTGACGAACAGCCATCGTCAACCCGTGGGGGCCTTAAACGGGGTCTATAAAGGTTACTACAAGGGAGCTATAAGGGTACTATAATATATTATCGGCCTTAAAATTAAATAATTACCTACACTATTTTGGGGGTTCCTGATTATACTTATAGTTTAATGACCCCCCAAGGTGGGCCGTAACCCGAGAACTCAAAGTTCCTCGTGCATAGGTAGCCCCGCAGATTTTGTTTGCGGCTGTCTTCTAAACCCTCCAGCTAGATTCGCAAATCTGGCGACCCAAACACCTGAACCCGGAAACCCTGAGCCTGCCAGGACCCTCCTTGTATACCCTCAAAAAGGGGTATAAGGTCCCAAATAAGGGGCATTTAGGGTCTAACTGAGGGTAGATGGAGGGTCTAGGTGATGATCTTGAGCTTAGATACGGCTGCAAGGTCGCAGCGCTTGCGGCAGGAGGAGGGAAAGCGACGCTGGGAACCCAGTGGCAGGTTTTGGGCTACGTGTTCCAAGGTGGCGCGACCGTGTGGGTTTGGTCGTAATTTTTATGTTTACCGACTTGTTATTGCTTGTACTAGGGTTTAGCATAGGGGTATCATCGGGGCCGTGGCGACGGTGACAGTCAAGCGCAGGGCACTGGGGTTCAAGCAGATATTGTGGCCAGTGACTGAGAGCACCGTGGCCCCATGTGGGAGTTTCCGAAAATAGGGGACCCTAAGATGGTACGACAGGTACCCTAAATTTCCTTAAAAAGTAGGATCCTTGTTATAAGGACCCCAAAATAAGGCACCCGGAATTTTAGGAAACTCCCATGTCCTGGCATTCTGCCTGGAGTCCTTCCGCAGCCTCAATCCGCCTCCGCATTTGAATAATGTAGGAACCTGATTAAGAAACCTTGGGCCTTGATCAGGGTTCCTTGTATCAATCCTACTAAGTCCTACTATGTTGGGATTAAAGGCCCAGAGTTTCTTGATCAGGTTCCTACATTACCTGACCAGATTTAGGCAGCTGGCACGGAGCAGCACGAAATAACGTAACTTGCACGTCACGAAGCGGCGATGTTCAGCAACAGGCACTCAAGCACTCTGGCGCCTGGACCCCTCCCTTACACAAACCCGTGCGATAGAACCCTGTTAATATCGTTCTGGTAATACCATAGAATATTCTAGAGCCCTCATGCTATGGAGCCCCTTGTCTTATATATACGACACTTCCATTAAAGGGCTTTTATCATTGTAGAACCCTACACCCTAAACCATGACCCCTAGACCCTAAACCCTGAACCATAAACTCCTGAACCCCAAACCCTTAAACCCCTAACCCCCAAACCCCCTAAACCCTGAACCATATAAAGAGCCTCCGACATGAGTTTCCGAGGCCAGGCGGCCTTCGGCACAGAGCGCGAGGAGCTCCGCCAGGAGGTGGCACAGTCGGAGCCCCGGATGTTGGATAACACAGTATTTTAGAATATGATATAACAGTATATAATAATATGATATATAGATGGTATTGTATTGTAAATATTACAATATCACATGTTGCATTCTTATAATTTTCGTACGTTACATTACAGCATAATATACTATATCATGATACAATACAATATAGCATGATATAATACAATTTAAGACACGACAATTTCATACAATAGACCTGGTGGGGTTAAGGCCTTTGGGGCTTCAGGGGGGGAGCTGGAATTGTCAACTCTGGTTTTGGGGATCTGGGCGTGGTAGAAACTCGGGACTTAGACTTCGATGTTCCCGGATGGCTTGCGCCCCTGAACTGATAATGATCAGCTTGAACGGCTGTGGTTGAAGGCTTTAAGCGTCGAGCTTCTTCGAAGCGGCCTTGCGGTTCGAAGCGGCCTTGGGGTTGATCCTGAGTAGCTATGATGTGGTGGTTCCCATGGCTTAGGCTCATGTTTGCGCGTCTTGCGGGCGTTTCGATCCTATCTACCAGACGGAAATCCTAAGCTTAGACCATGATCTCCGAACATGATGCCCGTAGCTCATGAAGCTTTCTCCCTGAAGGAATGTAGTTTGCCAGGTCCTTCCTGCACCCTATCGTCGACCCCCAAACCCTTCAACCCGCCGCCTTAAATTCCTGATTCCCAAACCCCATGCCCATCATCTCTACGCTCCTCAATCCCAGTAGTACCCTTATTCCCTTTCTGCAGTCCTAGGTTCGGTTCGTTATAAAGTTAACCAATACCGAAAAGGGAGCCCTTTTTATTCCTTGGTTACTGGGCATCCTCAATCCCACGCCCTAAACCCTAAAACCCTAAGCCCTAAACCCTACCTATAGTCTCCATTGTTGTTCCCTTTTGGGGTTACCGTTTAGGATCCTTAATATAAAATTGGTTAAACCAAAAAAGGAACTACAATGGAGACTATAGGTAAGCCCTAAACTGCCGAATCCGGTCCGCCCACCTGAACTCTGGGCCGAGGCTTTCGGAGCGGCTTCGGGTTGCTGAGGCTTCCACCGCGTTAAGGGGGCATCGGGTAATATAGGGGCCTTAATGATTCTTATAGGGTTTTGGGGGCCCATTATGCTATACTTATCATACGGAACCCCCAAAATAGTATCAGTACTTATTTAGGCCGCTGTAGTTTGGGGCTGGTTTAGACAGGTATCGGGGAGACATGGGTCTAGTGCGGGGAAGGCTGCGGAAGCGTGTTGGGAAGCGGAAGCGATCCCCACCTTGCGGAGTCGAAGCCTTGCCGCGCAGGCTTCGTGAATCTAACGGCAGTGCAGGGTTTGGGATTTAGGATGTGGGCCCTGGAAAACAGTTATCACTGCCGAAGCCAACATCCCGAAGCAGGGCGGCACCGCCGGCTGGTTGGCCCTCCCTTCGCGGACCCAGGTTCCGCTTGCAGGGTTAAGAGTTCTGGCCAAAATGAGATTCGAGGAAGGTCTGAGACTTGAGATTCAAATTTTTTAGGTCTTTTGATGGACGGCGAGTCGAGACCTGAATTTCGAGCCAGTAGTTGCAGGATCCTAGTTTGGTATCTTTGGGTAGTTTCTCAACACTTGGGCTCTGGAACTGAGGTCGTGTCCAGGAAGTCGTAGGCAACAGAATACACTTGCACGCATATCAACGTAGGATCGTAAGATCCTCCGTAGATCTAGCCTGGTCCGTATTGAAGGCATATGCGTTCTGCAGGCTCCATACAGTTGAGCCAGCATGCTTGACCAGGCACTTCAGAACCAAGACTCTCAAAACATGCTTTGCAGCTGTTTTCTGCATCCCGACCCACAGGCCATCGTAATTCAACGTACGGACCGTTGTGTATGTGCCAGCAAAGGCACTGATCACCGACGGTGTTCTTCTGTCCAGCCAGATGCCGTGCTTTTTCCCAAGCACTCCTGAACAGGGATCTAGCAGTAGTCCCTCATCGACAAACTCCCAGATCCTGTACGAGACCACTCCTGAAGGTAACAAGTGTCTAAGCTGTAGTCTTTTCCGCACATGCCCTGCATCCGCTTAAATACGCCTATTGAATAATAGTCTAATCCACCCGAGATTACCTCTGTGCATTTCCCTCCGTGTCAACGGTGCGCATTACACCGAGTTTTCGCGTCACCTGCGGCCACCAGCCTAGGATTTTGGAGATACCTGGAGATGAAGAGTTTCCAGGTAGTAAAGAGGGAGCTCGCCGTGGGACCCCTAATTTTCAATCAACAATGCCGTATTTGCGATCGCTCCGAGCATGGGCTCAGTAGTTTGTCAAGTTGACCTCCACCAGTCTAAGGGTAAAAGGAGGGACCCTTAATAAGGACCCCTAGGTATATGCCCTTAACATAGCAGGGTCCCTCCTTTTCCCCTTTGAACCAGTGCTTCAAAGCCAACACGAAATGAGGTTTCGCTTGATTCATACTGTATAGAATTTTGGTGGTGTGCCAGGTTTAGAGGCTCGGCCCACATCCAGGCGGTGGATTGGCGCCCTTAGATGTCTAAGCTTGAGCTGGACACGGCACAAGACTGCATTCTGATTACGTGCAACTCAAAGTCTAAAGGGCTGATCATGCGATAACTTGGCCCGGCAAGAAAGGCCTCCTCCGTTCACCAAGCTCCAACTGGCATCGTAAAGCTGGCATGGAGTTCCAAGCTCCAAAGCTTTGCCTGGGTAGTTTGTAGGTGTTGATATGCTGAAACCTCCATCAAGCACTCCGAAGTTTTGGGCACAGGCCCCTGCGCGCCCGCCCACGAGCAACTTCTCAAGGCTGACGTCCAAGCAGCCATGTCCCAAGCTTTCCCAAACAACACCGGGTTCGGCATCGGGTTGTTTAGAGCTTAGTCTTGGACGGTGTGGGTCTTCCGAACAGCTTTTGCAGCGTCTTCTCCTGAGGTTGTCATGCAAGCTTGACAGGTCTACTGAAAGGTCTGACAAAAAGGCTGAACTTCATGAGTTATATATATATATATATATATGTATGTGCAAAAATTCAAGCCGTGTGGTGCTTTAGGTTCGATGTGTTCCTCAATGAGGGGCTTAGCCTGCTCCTGCATATTTCGCTCCGATACCATCCCATACCTCCATAGCCTGACCAAACCTGTTCATGTCATTACCCAGAGGCCCCAAAGTAGTTCCTTTTTGGGATTACCTAATAAGATTCTATATACGAACCTACTTTGGGGCCTTTGGGTATGGTTCCTATGGTAAGAGCATGCCATGAGAGCTGTTCCGGCAAGCGCCTGGACCCTGCATCACATGAGCCTGGGGAGCTTCCGGGGTTTTAAGCTGCCAAAAGGCATGCAGCAAAAAGAGCCGGTCGATTTTTGAACATGAAACTCGGTCACATCCATGGAGGGCTTGGTTAAACGGTTTTCGGTTCGGAGGTTGTGTAAGTTTAGTTTTTGGTTCGTGGACCACGAGAAATTCTCATGGCTTCCAGGCCTCTGTAGTTGTTTCCGTCGAGGTCCGCGGTGTCTGAGCGGTGGATGGACGACGACACAGTGGAGGCACCTTCGTAATTCGTAAAGTGGAATAATATGGTGCGATAACGTAGGTCTTGTTAATCCGGTCTTCTGACATGACTTCTGCCCGAAGCCATCACTCACCACGCTCAGCATACAACCCTTGATCCGGCTGTGGGTTTGGGCTTCGAATTTCCAGGTGCTGGATTTAGCAGCATGTACTACTGCGAGGATCCCGACCCTAGACATCAGGCCGTGGAATCGTTGCTAGTGGCCGCATGAGGGGCGGCTGCTGCTCATGATGCTGGCCTGCAAGGTGTGGAATCGCGGTGAGTGGACGCAGCAGGGGCGGCTGACGCTGGTGATGCTGGCAATAAGGCCGTAGAATCTCCACCAGTGGTTGCAGGAGAGGCGGCTGATGCTCATGATGGTGGCTTGCAAGCTGTGGAATCGCCGTGCGTGGACCCAGGAGAGGCGACTGAGGATCGTGATCCTGGCAATGAAGCCGTGGAGTCGCCACCAGTGACTGCAGGCGTGACGGCTGATGCGGATGATGCTGGCCTGCAGGCTGTGAAAGCGCGGTGAGTGGGTTCGTGATGCTGGCAATGAGCCCTGGAATCGCAATCCGTAGTCACAGGAGAGGAGGCTGATGCTGATGATGCTGGCTGTGGAATCGCGGTGAGTGGCAGGAGGGGCGGCTGACGTTCGTGATGCTGGCAGTAAGCCCCTGGAATCACAACCTGTGGCCGCAGGGGAGGCGGCTGATGCTCATGATGCTGACCTGCAGGCTGTGGAATGGCGGTCAGTGGAGCTGTGGAATCGCGGTAAGTGGATGCAGGAGGGGCGGCTGACGCTCGTGATGCTGGCAATGAGCCCTCAATCGCCGCCCGTGGCCGCAGGAGAGGCGGCTGATGCTCATGATGGCGGCTGTGGAATCGCGGTGAGTGGACGCGGCAGGGGCGGCTGGCACTCGTGATGCTGGCAATGAGCCCCTCAATCGCCACCCGTGGCCGCAGGAGAGGCGGCTGATGCTCATGATGCCTGCTGTGGAATCGCGGTGAGTGGACACAGCAGGGGCGGCTGACGCTCGTGATGTTGGCAATGAGCCCCTCAATCGCCACCCGTGGCCGCAGGAGAGGCGGCTGATGCTCATGATGCCGGCTGTGGAATCGCGGTGAGTTGACGCAGGAGGGGCGGCTGAAGCTCGTGATGCTGGCAATGAGCCCCTCAATCGCCACCCGTGGCCGCAGGAGAGGCGGCTGATGCTCATGATGCCGGCTGTGGAATCGCAGTGAGTTGACGCAGGAGGGGCGGCTGACGCTCGTGATGCTGGCAACGAGCCCCTCAATCGCCACCCGTGGCCTCAGGAGAGGCAGCTGATGCTCATGATGCCGGCTGTGGAATCGCGGTGAGTTGACACAAAAGCGGCGGCTGACGCTCGTGATGCTGGCAAAGAGCCCCTCAATCGCCACCCGTGGCCGCAGGAGAGGCGGCTGATGCTCATGATGCCGGCTGTGGAACCGCTTTGAGTGGACGCAGGAGGGGCGGCTGACGCTCGTGATGCTGGCAATGAGCCCCTCAATCGCCACCCGTGGCCGCAGGAGAGGCGGCTGATGCTCATGATGCCGGCTGTGGAATCGCGGTGAGTGGACGAAGCAGGGGCGGCTGACGCTCGTGATGCTGGCAATGAGCCCCTCAATCGCCACCCGCGGCCGCATGATGCCGGCTGTGGAATCGAAGTGAGTGGACGCAGCAGGGGCGGCTGACGCTCGTGATCCTGGCAATGAGCCCCTCAATCGCCACCCGCAGCACGGGCGGCTGACGCTCGTGATGCTGGCAATGAGCCCTCAATCGCCACCCGTGGCCGCCTCTCGATGCTCATGATGCCGGCTGTGGAATCGAAGGGGCGGCTGACGCTCGTGATGCTGGCAATGAGCCCCTCAATCGCCACCCGTGGCCGCAGGAGAGGCGGCTGATGCTCATGATACCGGCTGTGGAATCGCGGTGAGTGGACGCAGCAGGGGCGGCTGACGCTCGTGATGCTGGCAATGAGCCCCTCAATCACCACCCGTGGCCGCAGGAGAGGCGGCTGATGCTCATGATGCTGGCTGTGGAATCGCGGTGAGTGGACGCAGCAGGGGCGGCTGACGCTCGTGATGCTGCCAATGAGCTCCTCAATTGCCACCCCTGGCCGCAGGAGAGGCGGCTGATGCTCATGATGCCGGCTGTGGAATCGCGGTGAGTGGACGCAGCAGGGGCGGCTGACGCTCGTGATGCTGGCAATGAGCCCCTCAATCGCCACCCGTGGCCGCAGGAGAGGCGGCTGATGCTCATGATGCCGGCTGTGGAATCGCGGTGAGTGGATGCAGCAGGGGCGGCTGACACTCGTGATGCTGGCAATGAGCCCCTCAATCGCCACCCGTGGCCGCAGGAGAGGAGGCTGATGCTGATGATGCTGGCTGTGGAATCGCGGTGAGTGGACGCAGCAGGGGCGGCTGACGCTCGTGATGCTGGCTATGAGCGCCTCAATCGCCACCCGTGGCCGCAGGAGAGGCGGCTGATGCTGATGATGCTGGCTGTGGAATCGCGGTGAGTGGACGCAGCAGGGGCGGCTGACGCTCGTGATGCTGGCAATGAGCCCCTCAATCGCCACCCAGGCGGCTGATGCTCATGATGCCGGCTGTGGAATCGCGGTGAGCGGACGCAGCATGGGCGGCTGACGCTCGTGATGCTGGCAATGAGCCCCTCAATCGCCGCCCGTGGCCGTGGAAGAGGCGGCTGATGCTCATGATGCCGGCTTTGGAATCGCGGTGAATGGACGCAGCAGGGGCGGCTGACGCTCGTGATGCTGGCAATGAGCCCCTCAATCGCCACCCGTGGCCGCAGGAGAGGCGGCTGATGCTCATGATGCCGGCTGCGGAATCGCGGTGAGTGGACGCAGCAGGGGCGGCTGACGCTCGTGATGCTGGCAATGAGCTCCTCGATCGCCACCCGTGGCCGCAGGAGAGGCGGCTGATGCTCAGGATGGCGGCTGTGGAATCGCGGTGGGTGGACGCAGCAGGGGCGGCTGACGCTCGTGCTGCTGGCAATGAGCCCCTCAATCGCCACCCGTGGCCGCAGGAGAGGCGGCTGATGCTCATGATGCCGGCTGTGGAATCGTGGTGAGTGGACGCAGCAGGGGCGGCTGACGCTCGTGATGCTGGCAATGAGCTCCTCAATCGCTATGATGCTCATGATGCTGGCTGTGGAATCGCGGTGAGTGGACGCAGCAGGGGCGGCTGACGCTCGTGATGCTGGCAATGAGCTCCTCAATCGCCACCCGTGGGCGCAGGAGAGGCGGCTGATGCTCATGATGCCGGCTGTGGAATCGCGGTGAGTGGACGCAGCAGGGGCGGCTGACGCTCGTGATGCTGGCAATGAGCTCCTCAACCACCACCCGTGGCCGCAGGAGAGGCGGCTGATGCTCATGGTGCCGGCTGTGGAATCGCGGTGAGTGGACGCAGGAGGGGCGGCTGACGCTCGTGATGCTGGCAATGATCTCCGCAATCGCCATCCGTGGCCGCAGGAGAGGCGGCTGATGCTCATGATGCCGGCTGTGGAATCGCGGTGAGTGGACGCAGCAGGGGCGGCTGACGCTCGTGATGCTGGCAATGAGCTCCTCAATCGCCACCCGTGGGCGCAAGAGAGGCGGCTGATGCTCATGATGTCGGCTGTGGAATCGCGGTGAGTGGACGCAGCAGGGGCGGCTGACGCTCGTGATGCTGGCAATGAGCTCCTCAATCACCACCCGTGGCCGCAGGAGAGGCGGCTGATGCTCATGATGCCGGCTGTGGAATCGCGGTGAGTGGACGCAGGAGGGGCGGCTGACTCTCGTGATGCTGGCAATGATCTCCGCAATCGCCATCCGTGGCCGCAGGAGAGGCGGCTGATGCTCATGATGCCGGCTGTGGAATCGCGGTGAGTGGATGCAGCAGGGGCGGCTGACGCTCGTGATGCTGCCCATGAGCTCCTCAATTGCCACCCCTTGCCGCAGGAGAGGCGGCTGATGCTCATGATGCCGGCTGTGGAATCGCGGTGAGTGGACGCAGCAGGGGCGGCTGACGCTCGTGATGCTGGCAATGAGCCCCTCAATCGCCACCCGTGGCCGCAGGAGAGGCGGCTGATGCTCATTATTCCGGCTGTGGAATCGCGGTCAGTGGACGCAGCAGGGGCGGCTGATGCTCGTGATGCTGGCAATGAGCCCCTCAATCGCCACCAGTGGCCGCAGGAGAGGCGGCTGATGCTCATGATGCCGGCTGTGGAATCGCGGTGAGTGGACGCAGGAGGGGCGGCTGACGCTCGTGATGCTGGCAATGAGCTCCTCAATCGCCATCCGTGGCCGTGTCTCAAAGCTTCTCCCGGAAGCCTCAGCATGTAAACCTGAAACTGTAGGAGATCTTCAAATTTGGCTCAAGGTCGACCTGACTGCCCCAGACCCTCAACCATACACCATACGACATTCTGAACCTGATCCTTGGTTTAGGGAGGACAAAAGGATACTTTGGGTGTAGGCCTCCAGAACCCTGAAACGATTTAAACATGCACTTAACAGTCATACAGCGCTTCAAGAAAGAACTCTAGCAGACTCTATCACAACCTGTTGATAGAAGCATGGAAATGCCAAGGATTCTGAACTTAAGCCAAAACTTAAGCCCAAACACATGAATCCTATAAGTGGCAGGTTTAGTTTAGATACCAAAAAGAACATGAAACATAGAAGCAGCCAAAACGCGAGGCTGAGTCGGTCCCGACGGGGTTCGCAGTGTCCAAGGCACCAGGGATTTTCTGCGAGGGAGATTTTCTGGGTGTTTGGTTTTTTTTGGTTTCGGGACTCCACTGGATAAGGGGCTATATACGTTTTTCTTGTTCGTTTGTGTGTGTGTGTGTGTCTGTTTAAGGGTGTGGGGAGGGTCAGGGCCAGGGGTGTTTGTTGGGTGGTGGTCTGCGGGTTTTTATCTTTTGGGGGTCTGCGAGGTTTTAGTTTTAGACTGTTTTAGAAGTATGTGAGATTCAGGGGTTCGGTGGATCTTGAACTTGGGTTTGGGTGCTTCAGGCTCCAAGTCTTGCGTAGCCAGGCAACACGAAGTACTGGGAATCGAGGGGTTTCGCACGCTTTCCTAAGAGTCTGAATTGGAAGAGTACCAAGGACTTACAAGGATGGAAGACGTTGGGGTTCGCATTTTGTTTCTCAGTTTGGGGTTTTCGTTTGGTTAGGTTAGACCTGCAGTAAACTGTCTGGTCCTTATTGCTTTAGGGCACCTCCTTCCTCAAGTCCTCTAGCCGCAATCAGGTAAACCATGTTTCGCGGTACGGAGGGACGGAGGAGTAAGGACAAGCTATCAAGCATGGTTCCAAGGAAAAGCGAGAATGCCACAGGCCGACTGCGTGCCAGAGCCACGACGCCTGGTTTGCTGTAGACAAAACGAAGTTAGCCGAATCCAGGGTCAGGCGGCGAGCCATGGCTTCCATTTCGCTTGCTGTGATCCTTCTGCAGCTGCTTTCTGGGAGTTGTCACATCCAGCCTGTACAGTTTCTAAGTGCGGAGCGTGCGGAGGCTCGAGAGGAGCCTTGGTATTGGGCCCTTGCGCTGGATAACAGCTCTGCTGCAGAATTGAGAAGCCACTGGGAAGCCGAGAAAGACTACCAAGAGGCAATGCGCAGTGGCATCGAGACGACCCTCGCCAATGTTTGGTTTCAGGGCTTGGTTTCAGGGCTCCATGCTCAAGGCGAAAGCTTTGGCTGTCTATGCAGACCGATTGAAGCCCGAGCCAGCGATGCCGAGAAGCTTAGGAAACCCGACCTCAAAGGCCCAAGACTTCAAAAGCCCAAGGCAAACTCTCATCTCAGGAAGGCTGCGTTTCACATCACTCTTCTCTTCATTGGCGGTGCAACCGATGAGGAGCTCATGCCAAGGTTCAACTCGCCAGCAGGCGTTAAATAGGCACAGCTAATCGCTGCAGGAGTATGCAGATATACAGATAGTCCAGCTGAGATTTGCAATAGTCTTGTAGTACATTCTACTCCGACGGCGACGACTACTACTGCTGCCACTGCCACTGCGACTGCGACTTGTTGCTACTGCTACTGCTACTGCTGCTGCTTCGGCTTCTGCTACGCGTACGATTCCGACTGCGACCACGACGGCTCCTAGTCCTATTACTGCTCCGATCCTACCGAGTACTACTACTACTACTACTAGTACTACTACTACTACTACTACTACTACTACTACTACTACTACTACCACGACTACTACTACTACTACTACTACTACTACTATTCCTGCTGCTGCTACTACTACTACTACCACAGCATTGAATCAGGAGCTGGCTCAAAGAAACCCCAAGTTCAAAGATGCCCAACACATCCACGAGCTGCGGAAGGAGCGAGGGCGCGGAGGGGGTCGTGGGTACACGCGTTTGGGGTGTGGGGTCTTGAGTGTTCAAGGCTTGCGTTTGGGCTTATGGGTTTCAAATGGTTTACAGGTGCATCAGGCTGCAACGTTCTAGCTTGGGCAAGTCCCAGGAATTAGCGTTGTAAGCCAGTGAACCCTCCAGCCGCTAGCCTTACAAGATCCCCCAGGAGCCAAAGGCCTGAATCCTGATTATTGATTAATAGTGTTCCAAAAAGCATTCCGAATGTGTTCCAGAAAAGCGTGGGGAATAGTGTTCCAGAATCGAAAGTGTTCCGAAAAGCATTCCGAGAGAGCACCCTTGAATCTGAAAGCTTCCGGCTGAAAACACATCTTTGAACACTTTTTGGAATACTTTTTCAGCAGCAGGTCATTGGCGGAACGCTTTTTTGAAAACACTTTTTGGAATGCTTTTTGGAATGCCTTTTCGGGGGCCCGTCCTCTCCAGATCCAGGTCACAAGCATTCCAAAAAGCGTTCCAAAAAAGTGTTCCGGAAAGTGTTCTGCAAAGCGCTCCGTTGGAATGCTTTTTGGAACACTTTTTGGTCAGAGAGTCCCCGTGGAACGCATTTTGGAATACTTCTCAGCTCTGCATCAAAATCAGAATGCTTTCCGCACGTTTTTCAGGAATGCTTCTGGAATGCTTTTGGAACACTATAAAAACCGATCTACCCCTCCCTTTCTTTAGCCCTCGGGATCTTGTAACGCTAGCCCCAATGGCACGGATTTACACCCAACACGCCGAGAGGGAGGGTGAGGGTAAACCCTAAATCCACAGCCGCCGAGCCCTCTGAGCCCTCAGGAATTCAAGGCCAGGGAAGGCGAGAACTTCGAGGTGAGCACAGACGAGTTCGTATGGGAGGACCGGAGCTCCGGGTGGTAGGAGTAGTCGTAGTAGTAGTAGTAGTAGTAGTAGTAGTAGTAGTAGTTGTTGTTGTCGTTGTTGTAGTTTTTGTAGTTGTAGTTAGTTGTAGTTGGTACGGGTGTTGATGCCTGTGTCGGTTTCGCTGTCGGTGTAGGTGTTGTCGCTGTTGTCGCTGTTGTTGTTGTTGTTGTTGTTGTTGTTGTTGTTGTTGTTGTTGTTGTTGTTGTTGTTGTTGTTGTTGTTGGTGGTGGTGGTGGTGGTGGTGGTGGTGGTGGTGGTGGTGGTGGTGGTGGTGGTGGTGGTGGTGGTGGTGGTGTTGGTGTTGGTGTTGGTGTTGGTGTTGGTGTTGATGTTGGTGTTGATGTTGGTGTTGATGTTGGTGTTGATGTTGGTGTTGTTGTTGGTGTTGTTGGTGTTGTTGGTGTTGTTGTTGTTGTTGTTGTTGTTGCTGTTGCTGTTGCTGTTGCTGTTGCTGTTGCTGTTGCTGTTGCTGTTGCTGTTGCTGTTGCTGTTGTTGTTGCTGTTGGTGTTGGTGTTGGTGTTGGTGTTGGTGTTGGTGTTGGTGTTGGTGTTGGTGTTGTTGTTGTTGTTCTTGTTGTTGTTGTTGTTGTTGTTGTTGTTGTTGTTGTTGTTGTTGTTAGAACTTGTGGTAACTAGGAGTATCTAGTAGTAACAAGTAGTATGTAGTTGTAAGCTGTAGTAAGCAGCAGGAAGCAGTACCACACAGTAAAAAACAGTAAGCAGTATTAAGCAGTAGTAGTCGTCGTAGTAGTCATGTGAGCATACGTAGTCGCAGTGGGAGTCTAGTCGCGGGAACAAGGGCAAAGGAACTTAACAAATTCAGCTGTTGGCGATGATGGTGATTAAGGAGATAGAGATGAACGTGTTGATTCAGGTGATGATGCAACATCATGATGACAATGACAGGGCCTTCTTGGATGTTCAGTGTATTCGAAAAGGGGTCTGTGGGGCCCTGAGTTGGGAGGTATGGGGTTCTAATGAAGATGGGAAGTGGAGGGGTATTGGAGGGGTCATGGGGTCGGCGGCTCAGCTTTGCAAGAATGCAGAATTCACGGTAAGCCAATGTAGATGTTCCTTGCACTCTGCATACATGTGGCTGTTGTTCCTTTCTGGTATACAAGTGTTTAACATCTTTTCGGGTTTTGAAGCCGTCGCTCCAAAAGTTGCACCAGAAGCACTGAACCCTGAACTTCAAACGTGACAGAACTTCTTCCCCGCACGTTCCAGGAGGGCCGCATCGCAGGTGTGCCCATGCAGCTGGGGGGGTTCTACGACCACTGCGCAAACGCCACGGCCTTAGTCATCGGACAGCTCGCGAAGCTGAGGATTCTGGGGCCTCATAAGGACCCTCAGGGGGATAGTGGACTATATTTCCTTAAATAGGCCTTATTAGGTCCTTATTATGGCATCGAGGCTCCCTGCCCCCCAAAGGGTCCCCGTGACTACCGTAAACCGTGTCAGTGAGAATTGAGCCTGGAGCTGTAAGTCTAAGTCTTTTGCTGCCCTAGGATTGCAAGTCCGGAACCCTTAATCCTGCGCCCCCGAAGCCCTGCACCCTCAATCGAAACTGCTTTTCATCCACCGGGCGGATTTGCGTTTTGCGATTTCGGGATCGGGTTGGGGAGTCTTAACCCCGACCTTGACATCCCTGGCCACTAATCCCGCAAGCACCAAAAGCCTGCAGCTTTTGACCCCGAGGTCATTCCGCACACGACCCTCGGATACAAGAAGGGCGTGAGTGCCGTGGAGACCAACACGATGCTCCTCGTTCGGAGAGCTGAGATTTGCGGTTCAAAGCGGGCTCCTATGTAGCAATGTAGGGGCCGTAACAGTGGTAATTAGAATAAGGTTTGGGGGTATATATTATGCTATAATTATAATAAGGAGCCCCCAAAAACTCTATCAAAATTGCTAATCTATGTGAGTAGGGCACTGCAGGGTTTCGGGCCCCCCCTCCCGGCCTCCTCCGGCTCTAGGCTCGAGGGCTTGGCCTCTTAAGATGGATTAGGGCTTAGGGTTTAGGGTTCAGGGCTTAGGGTTTAGGGATTAGGGTTTAGGGATTAGGGATTAGGGTTTAGGGTTCAGGAAGTTAAGGTTTGGGTTTCTTCTCAGAGGTGTTGTAGGAAAGCTGCAGAGTGGGTTCGGGCGTGCAACGCAGCAGACGGAACATGTTCAAAAGATGCACAAGCCACCGTAACCCCTGAATTAAGGAATATACCTTAAATTAGAATAGGATGCCTAATATGATTTAAGGCTTCTTCCTTATTTAAGGGCCCTCCTGAGCAAACAAATGCCGCAGTCGACGCCTGCCGAGGCTTGCGCGCCTTGGTGCCACCCGGAACTTCAGCGCCGGACTGCCTGAGTGGCTCTTCCAGCTCCATGTCGACAAGTCTCTTGGCTCAGGATTTGGATTGCGATTTTCGGACTTGATATTAAGAGGGTGTGGGCATATACTACAAAGAAGTCGCTTTGTGCGATACTGTACAAAGCTTCGCAGGTCCAGTCCCGTAAAACCTCTCGTGGCGGTGTAAAAAAAGGCCTTGTCCGGCGGGTGCTAGTGCTTGCAAGTGCGGCGGTGCTTGGCAGGGCGGGGGAATTGTGGGTTGCTTGCTCTTGCTAGGACGTTCGTGGCGACTCGTGTTGTACCATGTGCATGTCCTCAGCTGATTTCATTCTCGAACCTTTTCGCCCATTCTCCGGCCTGCATCTCCTGGCCATGGCTCTTCTCTGTCGGGTGCAACAGCAACTCGCTGCCGAGCCCGGGGTCGAGCTCTACCTGTGGTCACACGGCCATCGCCATCACGTGCTGGCTATCTCCGGGGGGAAGGTTAGTTTCTTCTCGACCTCTGGCGAGGGCATTGTGGAAGCGGGGTGGCATGGAGAGGCGAGCACAGGCCCGAATGAGCTCAAGGTGTGTGTGCACTACCGCGGGATACAGACCCGTGCCAAGACGGTCCATCTCGTGTGGCATGCCCCCAGCGCCGCCTACCTCGACCCACACCGCATCGTGAAGCCAGCCGCCTCTTTGACCCCGGAGGCACACGGCGACCTCACGATGACATGGACGTTGTACGCTCATGCCGTGATGCAACTCGCCAGCCGCGAGGCGAAATTCTATGTGTGGTTGCATGGAGAACGGCAACATGTGCTCGCTGTTGCTGGTGGCCAAGTGAAGTTCTTCTCCTGGCATGGGGAGGAGGGTGGCCGTGCTCTGGCTCCCAGTGCCGGCAGTGGTGGTGATGACCCAGCTCGAGGCAGTTTCTCTACAATGCTGATTAATATTGATAGCACTCAAGCTAGGCCCAGTTTGGCAGGTTCCTGCGTCCCAATGGGACAAACCATTTTTCGGACAGCCCGGGGCAACCATGTCAGGCTTCCCGTCGCAGGCTGATGCGCCGAGCCCATACAAGACGCTGACGGATCATGAGTTTCAGCAGTGGTTCGGAGCGGCTGACCTGTCAGTTTGTGACCGTGTTTAGTTTTGTCGCTTGTGAACTTGAGAGGCTTCTTATCGGTGTATAGCAGAGACACACTTTTTGTTTATGTCGTTAGCTGCCCGCCAGCCTCTGAATTCTTTACTTTATATAACACCGTTTTGCCAAGGAGTATGTGGGGTGGATGGTGCACCAGATCAAGGATATCCATCGCAAGCTGAATGGGTTGGAAGCCCGTGTGAGGAGGATGCCATACCCTGTGGGTGATCCGGCAGGCCCACCGGTGCCGACTCCGGCAACGCGGCGTAGACGCAGTTCGTCAGACTCTGACACCGACAGCAGCGAGCGTAGGACAGCCCGACGGCGGCGTGCGAATGAGTCGGAGCAGTCAAGTCAGTGAGTTGAGTAGCGTCAGTACAGTGTACAGTACATTGATGTAAACTAGTAGTGTTTTTGTGACGGTGATCATAAGACTTAGGAACTTAGTGGTTCTTGGCCTTGATGGGTAAGTAGTGGGGAACAGATAGCTAGGGCTAGGGGTACGGTGGTAGTTTGCGTCACAGGAGTTACAAATTGTTAACTACGTTCAGTAGATTTAGAAGTGATGGTGTGTTGATCGTTACTTTTTAGGGCCCTCTAGACGGGTCTACTCCCCGGTGCGGTGGATGAGCTTTGCCGGGCAGAGTCCTGCATTTGGAGCTGTAGCTTCCAGTGCAGGGCTGATTCGGGCGATGTCTAGGTGGGCTTCTGCAGGCTTCAAGCAGCCCCTTGCTTCTGTTGCTTGCGTGGTTCTTGGGTTCTGTGTTTGTAGATACAGCGGCTCGCGACCAGGTACACCGAGAAAATTGCGAAGTACTGCAAGGCAGGGCGGAGTGAGGACAGGTGCTTGAAGTGGGGCCAAAGGAGTAAAGAACCTTCCACCCTAAAGAGCCTAAAGCCCTGGCCCGCGGCCCGAAACCAAAGGCCTGTAATTCCATGGCCCACTCGTCAGTGCCTGAACTGTAGTTCGGGGAACACCGACAGCAAGGCCAGTTTGGCGATCTCTACAGTAAACCTCATAAAGTTGGAAACCGGATTAAGGCCAAATAGTGCTGGGATTCCCTATACATTACTCTTAAGGATTGAGGCTATTGGGTTTCCAACTTTTTGGCTTATACGTAGGGCTTTTGCAGTCTCTGTCCAGCCTATGAAGAGCAAGTAGAACTATAGATCCTTAACGAGGCAATCAACCTCACATTCCCACCGCTGGATCTTGCGCAGTAGAACCGACCCTATCCCCTCTCGATAGAGAAGGAAAAATCATTTCGCATTGTCATTGTCAGATGTGGTAGGAGCATCGTGATTAAGCGGCAAGATAATTGGAATCTCCATTATTAGTGTTATGAATCTATTGTTATCATGATCTCCCACTATTACCATCATCACACCATCATCGTCGGCATCATCGTTAGTAGTTAGTGTTGCAATCAGTACTTTAGTTTTGTATTCAGTAGTTTGTAGTAGTCGTGGTCGTGGTCGTGGTCGTGGTCGTGGTCGTGGTCGTGGTCGTGGTCGTGGTCGTGGTAGTGGTAGTGGTAGTGGTAGTGGTAGTGGTAGTGGTAGTGGTGGTCGTAAGGAGTAGGAGTAGGAGTAGGAGTAGGAGTAGGAGTAGGAGTAGGAGTAGGAGTAGGAGTAGGAGTAGGAGTAGGAGTAGTAGTAGTAGTAGTAGTAGTAGTAGTAGTAGCAGCAGCAGCAGCAGTACCGTAGCAGCCATCGTTGTCAGAACGTCAGGTGACGGGCATCGACTCACCGGAGCAGCTCTCGCGCCTCGGATCGCGGCCTCATCGTTGAGGGCCGCCGGGGTTTGAGAGTTAAGGGTTCAGGGGTTGAGGGCGCAGGGGCTCGAATGGCCTTAATGATTACAATTAGGTTTGGGGGGTTCCGTATTACAAATATAGTATAACTTACCTCCAAACCCTATTCTAAGCACTATGGCCTGTATATACTTTGAGTTCCGCCGTGAGAAGTGGGAACTGGGCGGGGCATTCATCGAAGCTTCCTTGTTCGGTTGCGGCTGTCGGATTCCTTTTCTTAGCTTCCGGGGTGCCTTGCATTCTGAAATCAGACAGCAGCGTTGGCAGTGCAAAAGCCAAGTCGGTTCCTATAGTTGGTTTCTTGCAGGGGCATCCAGGGCCTACTGCTTGTTGTCGCGGGTGGCTGGCCACAGGGCTGATACTGCTTTCACCCTTGGCGTTGGCAGTTCAAGCGCGACAGATCCGAAACACCTATCCCCCAAACTTCCTGAACGAACGGTTGACAGGAGCCCTCAAAGTCTAGAGGTTTTAGGGTGTTGCGACTGTAATTATTTTCGCATTTGACATGGTTTAGGGCTTTCAGTTGTGACGTGAGTTCGGCTTTCGGGGTTTCGGAGTGAATGGATTTTTGGTTTTCCTTGTACCGGTTTCGAGCTTGGGGTTTCTCCGGTGTTCAAAATGGGTTTAGGGTTTAGAGATTAGGGTTTAGGGTTTGGATCAAGCGCCTCGGCCGCTAAACACCTCGTGGGTTAATCGTGCTTGATGATTCTACAACAACCCAAATTTGGGTTGGTCGCCTGTTTTGACATCTGGGCCCCTGATTGTCGTAGCCCTGCATCCTGAAACAAAAAAGTCAGAAACTTGGAAGCCACAAGCCCGAAGCCTCCAGCCTCCAGCAACGACAACACTGTCAAAAACGCGAGGCAGAGAGCCAAAGATGTGGCCGCCGCAGCCGAACCACAAAACGTCACGGCGGCGGCGCAGCTGGCGGGCATCCTCGGTGCCTGGGATGATAAAAACAGGGAGCGGATTTAGGGGTTTGGGCTTACGGCTTCCTGAGTGGGACTCTGTTCTGGCTTAGCGCATGATGATGAAGCTTTTGCGGACTGCATGAGTTAGACTTGCATGGCTTTGAGAGGGGTCCGAGGAAGATAACCCCCTCACCACTCTATGCGAGTTCTCGAAGCACCCTCAAAGGCTTCCTTAAAAGGGGATGGGGCTTTGGGCTTCTGTGTTTCTGTACGATTGGTGGGCGCTGAGGCTTAGGTCTTTCGAGGTTAAGGTTGAGCACGAAATGCAATGGAAATAGCGGAGCTTGACAGACTGAAACGAATTTGAGGAATGTCAGGCCCTGACATAAGGTGGGTGAGAATGTAGTCCGTGGATATGTGGAACATGCCAGCTTTCCTTCGTACAGAGCATCTTTTTCGGGGATTCTGTTGCCAATGGTCTTGAGAAGTGCAGTAGGTTGTGTTATGACAAAATCAAGTTGCCGGGCCGGTATCATACTGTCTTTTTGCCACTTTCTTGATGTATCTGGCCACACCGTAGCAAGCAGGATCGGCACCACGACTGGCACGACATGCGAAACTCCGGCCAACTTGTTCCAGAGGCAACGCCACCCGCGGGGTTTTGCACGCGCATCGCTTGGTCACTGGGCTGCACGAAGCAGAATCCTCCCGAGCAGCGGGGGGGGGGAGGGGCTAAGCACAGTAAAGCCCAAATCAGACGAGTCGCTGGTGGCTTAGGTCGTTAGGGTTGGCAGCGAAGGGACCCTGTGCCTTAAGCGGCAGGATGCGAAGCTGAAGATGACCGGCGTGCTGACAGCCATGAGCAAGAACCAGCCGTAACCTTTTTAAAGCCCAGGGCCTCGACTCGACGCGGGCAGCAGGGTAGGTGAAGGCTTGCTTCGGCGTACCCTTCAGCGCCGCGCTCGTGAAAAAGCTTCTGTGAAGGTCAGTCCTGCCACCGTGTATCTCAAGACCTTGAAACCCCGACCCCCCCCCCCCCCCCAAAACACCGCTCGACTCAGAGGCCCAGCTGTCCTACCACGACGACCATATAGCCAAAATTTTGGGGCTGAAGCGGTAGTAGTAACTGTTTCGAGCGCTTCAGGCTGCGGAACTCCGAAGATTAATCCTACAGTGCAAGAAGTGTCTTTGAATGACGGCTTGCCAGCAGCTGAGGGATACTTTAAAATTTGTAGACACTGCGTTGTTTCAGCTTAAGTGGCCCGACAAATGCCGCTGTGCCCCGAATGAAAACGCCGGAACTTAGATGAATCGTACAGCAGCTGAAGGCTCTGCCCGTCACGAAAACACCGCAGAGAGCCGGTCAAAACCTCTGGGAAGCCCGGGAGGCCCTGACAAAAACCGACTTGATTGAGTTGACGGCCCCGAGCGGTAGTTAAGTGCCAGATGTTTACAGAGATTTTATTGCGTGCAGTCTTGTGCTTATCGAATGAATGCTAAGCGTAGCATATCTCTACCAACGTCATCCGTACTGTTGCTCGGAGCATCATCGCCGACATGGTGGCCTTCTTGCCAGGCCCCATCTGCCACGGATGCTGGCCTAAGACTCTTCGAAATGATCCAGCTGGCCAAGGAGTGGACTTTTGTGCTTCTGGGTGGGCGGGGGGAAGTCTCATGTGGCCAGCTTCAATTCTTTAGCGACTTTAGTGCTGTGAGTGCCGAGAAGGATGCTGTCAATAACAAACCTCCCAAATAGCCCCAAGATATACATTGATCCCAGCTTAGCTGGAGTTGTCGGCTCAGGTTCAGGGCTTCAGCACGTTCAGCTTAGATCTGTGTTTCGGATTTGCGCAGCGCGTGAGCGGTGGGTCGGAAGTAGCCTGTAGGCTCACATAGGCTGCGGCTGTGCCGTCGCCGTCGTCATGATCACTATCTACTTTGCTGGTCCAGGCTTATCAAATAACATCATCATCGCTGTTTTCATCGCAATCATCATACCCGGTGCCTGGTTCATGATTTCCATCTGTATGGGATGAACGATCGGCAGTGGGAAGAGCTGAGATTTTCCGGCTTCCATCCCCGTAGCCCCCTCCGTCCCCACAAGCCCGAGAGATTAGATAGGAGTTTCTCCTGATAATAAGGGTCCTACTATGTAGGGTACTATAATGTACTATATTAGGGTCCCCCTGTTTTTGGAAACTCCCGGATAGACAAGTGTCTAGCGACCCATCAGGCTTGTCGTTGCCAGCCGAAGCCCTTAGCCTCGACCCACGAGACTGCTTGGAAACACCGGGTTTAGGCTTGGGGTTTAGGGTTTAGGGTTCAGGCCCAAAGTTTAGGCTTGGGATTTCGTGTTGCGTTAACTCCGGGATGCATAGCAACCAGCAGCCTCACAGCCCAAGCCTTTGCCCTGGACCCATGGAAGCACATTCGCAACCAACAAACGTCGAGCCCAGCATTCTCAGTAACAAGTCTCAGGCCATCAACATTGAAACCCTCAAAACCAATAAAGCCTGAACCATGAAATCCGTTGAGACTCCAGACAACGCCAGGAGCGCGCCGACCAGCGCCGGGAACTGACCGACGCCACGGAGGAAGTGCGGGAGCAGGCTCCCTATGGCTCCCTTTTTGGGTTTAGAGCCCTTTAGGGTTTTAGCGTTTGTTTTGTTCGCCTTCTCGGTTTGACAATGCGGCACGGGGGGTTGGTGTGGGGTTTTGTGCGATGTGGTGGAGCTGGGGCTTCGGGTTAGGATAGTTCGGAAGCAGGGCTGCCTCAAATCATGGTCCTGGTATGACAGGTATGATCCGGTGTGAGACCCAGGCATGAAGCGGGAAGCTCCTAAGGTTTAGGCACCTTGTTCCGTCCACCCCCCCCTCCCCGGAACTGCTTTTTGGTGGCAGAGTTTAGGGAAGTTCAGGTCTACGGCTGCAGGGTCGGAGCGTTGAAGGTATCATCAAAAAAGGCGGATGCTGCCTTCGTGCCGTCTATTTCTGCGTAGAGGTCTTCAGAGTTATGGGTGCAGGTCTACACTCTATACACTACATGGGAATGCGAGACCTATTGAGACCTCACCATCAATAGGAACATGGATTCCTGGTCTCTTGGTGCAGTGCTTGGTTGATTCGAGTCTCAGTTTGATAGTGCACAGCATCATACAGGGTGCTAGGGCTGTCGAGCTTGCCGCCAAAAGCGAAGCGCTTGCTGCTTGCATCCCGCAGGCGCGCGCGTTGGAGGTGCCCGGAGCGGGGCGAGAGTCAAGAGAAGAGATGGACTTGAATGGTTCTTATGCCGTACTCCTGCAACTGCAATTTAAAAGGCGTGAATGTTCGAGGGATCGGACAGCCCTTCCTCCCGGTCTTTGTCACTAGCAAGGTCGTAGGGCAGGTGGCACGGAGCCCGGAGGTTCGCAAGAGGTAAGTCTCGTTGAAGAGGCAGATACGTTCTTAAGAGTTACCGCCATATGGGTGGTTGTCAAAATTATGGTCCCTTATTGGGTACCCTAAATATTAGGTGCCGTATTATAATAAGGACTCAAACAGGGATCCTAGTTTTGACAACCACCCATATAGGAAGAGCGCGAAGGCTGCCTTCACAACCTGATCTTGAGTCACCTGGGATTCTGTCTAGCATTTAAAGGTTCACATCGCAGAGTGTAGGTTTGAGGCCGCAGTTGAGCCCGACACCCTTCTCCCTCTGAAGCTGGATGTCTCTGGCGTTAGCATCGAACTGAGGTTTGAAACCTGCGACCCTTGAACCCCCTGGCAGGAGCTGCTGGCAGTAGAGCAAGTCTCCGTGAACCGGGCAGCTTACGTGGAGGCGACTTGAGGCTCACAGCGACCTACGGCATGGGGTGGATGTAGGGTGTTGGGTTCAGTGTGAGGGTCCTACTCATAGGGTTGGTGCTGAGACGGGCGTAGGAGGCGTGCCCCATGATATGCTTTGGGCTAGCGAGCGCGGAATCTGCGTGAAGCTCGTCGGTTTTTGGGCCTTGACCTTGCTTGCCGCTTCAAAATTACCAAAAGCCGCAGGGACCGGGTGAATTGAGAAGGAAATCCTCGTGACTGTTGTCGTTCGTCTCTGAGTTCGATACCACAGCGACACCTCGAAGCGAAGCTGCAGACAGTTACATTCATTTGAGCGGGGCGCACCCACAAACTTACGTGCACTGCAAGCAGCGGAAGAGGCTTTGACTGCCGCGGAGGAGCAGTGCAGCAGAGCAGACACTTTTGTACCGCTTGCAGCACCTCGGCTGCTGCACAGCTTTTGCGGGTTAAACAGGGCACGTATGTTTCCTGCATCTAGTTCAGGATTACGAAGGGGAAAAATGGCGCCAGTTGCATGGTCGGACGGGCCACCTGGCGTACGACGACAGGGCCTTTGGGAATCCGACGGCAAGGTGACAATGGGCTCTTCTACTGCCTTTAATTCGAGTTTTAGCCGCAGACGGACAGGGCCTGTATGGGAGGGAAGGGCTCCGGCATGAGGCATGACTGGGGTGCTACTTTGCTTCGGCCCTCTGGCAATACACCAGCAAGCGCAAGCCGCTCCACGTGCATTTAATTTGTTGCAGTGGGGTTTCTTCATGCACACATCCGTGATCTGAAGGTGTGCCGTCGATTGGGATGCCTTCGCGGAGGTTTTCCCAAAGCAATAAGCCAAAGGGGTTTGCGACTTTGGCGGTAAAGCTGCAGTAAAAGGCATGCCGACGCCCTGCTGCGGCATGAACTACAGTCCCTACAAGGACTGCGTTTGGGTTTGGGTAGATTCTGAATCATGTGGGATGTTGGGAGGATGGCCCGGGCAGCTCCTCCTCTCCAGTGGCCAATCTGCCACAGGCAGCGGCACTGGAGGGGAGGAGTCGTCAGGAGTCTTGCCGCTGGAGGTTATGAACAGGCTAGCGGAGGCCAAAGCGGAGTGGCACTGGAGCGCGGCCTTGTTGTTTTAGGTCCAGGGTGGCGTATTTGCGAAAGCCATGAGCCTGTCGACGCCGGCTCTGGGACGCCATTCTTCAGTCCCAGGTTCACTATCGGGGCACCGCGCCCCAAGGCCCCCGACCTGATGCTCGATCGACGCGCGCACCGGACAAGGGAGGAGCCAGGACCAAATGTGCGTACTTGATGATGCATCTTGAACTCTTTACCAACTTTACGAGTATTCTGCTTGAGATTACCTTTAGCCCCCAGCCGCAGATTCATACAGAGAGCGACAAACAAAAAAGCAGCATATCCTTGGCGACTGCAATTTTAGGACCAGAGTGTTAGCACTCATTTCCATCGGGGACGAAAACAAAGGCGTTTGATCAACCGCAACTGGCACCCTCAAGCATGATTGACCCAATACTCCGTGAAAACACTATCACACCTCGTTGCTAAACCCTGGGCTCAGTTCAAGATTGGGGGCTTCAAGAGTTTAGGGTTGGTTTAGGGATTACTGCTAGGACTTATTCGTGGCACGGGCTTATGCAAACGAAGTAAACATCAGGTCAGCACTCGAACGAGAGCAGCCAGAAAACGGAGTAGATCAGGGGTTTGAGTTTGTATACATAGTACATATATATATATATATATATATATTTTTTTTTTTGTTATTTATAGATAGCACAGCCTTTAAACCCTAAACCGCAATGTGGCGGACAGAAGGGGGCATGTTGACAGTCTTTCGGGCCTTGGAGTCATAGAGTCCGTGAAGCCGTGGGAGCTAGTGAGATTCAATTTGCTCGAAGTCTCCGATCGCCTTTGGGACTTAAAGCCCAACTGGCTTCTTCTGTATCTTAGTACTTCGCAGCTGCTGGTCCATTCCCTGGACGACAGCCGTCAGGCCTTGAAATACTGCATTGCCACGGATTCCGCAACAGCCTAGCTTCAGCCTTGACTAAGCTCGAAACTCTAACCCCTAAACCTTGGACCTCTCAACCTTGAGCCCTAGACCTGCAGCGATGTAAGAGCCCTAAACGCCCACAGCCGACTAATATAGGGGCCGGAATACTTACCTATACTATTCTGGAGTTTCTTATTATAACTTTAGTATAAAGGCTCCCAAAACCCTCTTCTAATCACTATTAAGGCCACTATATTATATTACCCTAATAGTCAGCCCCGTATAGACCACTTTAAACGAACCCTGTTCTAATTATTAAGGCCCCTATACTAAGCCCTAAGACCCTCGAGCCTCGGAGCTCGACAGCCTAAAGCCCTGAGCCGCTCAGGGTTTTTTTGTATGGGCCGACCTTGAGGTGGAGTTCACGGGCCTAATACTTGTTAAACTAACACAATACAGTATGCGGCAATGTAGTACTAATAACAGTTTATATAACATTCTATAAAAAAACTTCTAGTATACTTGTCTACATACACTTATAGATTATTAGGTCCGGTAGAGTCGGGGTGCTGTCTGAACCGCGTTGAATTGATCAGGGAAGCCCGTTTAAGTTTGAAAAGTCCTGGGTGTGGCAGGCGCTCGAAATTTGCGAAGTGTCGTTGCAGGATTTCGTGGTTGAGCGTTTAGGCTGCGCGGGTTTAGGACCAGCATGTAGCGCTTCGGGAATGGAGGTGGCTCCCGGTCACCTACGGGGTTGGGTTCATGGTCTTGCATGCCTTTGGGCAAATTTATTTCGATTTTCCAAATCCATAGTTTCAGTTCGAATCCTTCGACTTTACACAGCCTGAAACTTGGTTGGGGGGTCGAGTGTTCACAAGGCATGTCCAGGGTTTAGGGCCGAGAATGACGCACAGCTGCAAGATACTAGTGGAAGCCGTTCCCGAAACGCGTCTACCCTGTAGGGATTTGGAGGTACGGGAGTTTCATATTCGGTGTGATCCGGGGCAAGGCTTTCGTAGGGCTTGATACAACATCCTCATGTACTTCGAACTGCACCGCTTGACAAATGCCCTCAGCCCAGAACTTTAGTGTTTTCGGCTCCTAGGGATTTCGCGCTGTACGGAAGCCCGTTTTGGGCGTCGTCCACAGCACACTCCAATGCCATAGAAAATCAGCTCCTGCAAAGATTGAGGGAAGCCCAGGACTGGATAGATAGATAAGATTATATTCCATGCTTATCATGAATCAGTCTAAGAAGCTGAGGACCAGGGCTTTAAACCCTAAGCCCTTATCCAGGCCGTCGGTTTAGCGGATACAGGCTCGTTCAATGACCTCCCAGTCGAATTCCTGTGGCATTAGATGCCAAGACCTTCATAAATAGGATCTGTAAGATTGCAATCTGAGCATCCGTAAGTCTGAGAAACGCACAGTACAGTCTTCACAAAGCCTTTAAACCACTGCTTCGCGAGTTTTGTGACTGGCTTCCTCGGAATTTGTGGCAACTGTTCGCACGCCGTTCGTTCCGGAGAAGAACACCGGTATGTGTTTGGAAGGGGTCCTACGGTTGATGATATAAATGCTGCATTATCCATAATAAGGAATATATGGGAATTATGGTATATTCCTTATTATGGGTAATGCAGGATGTATATCATCAACCGTAGCTCAAGAGTTGGATTGGAGGAGCCGGGCTCAGGATCCAGAGGCATCCTTGGATTACACAATCGAAACCACTGGATAGATGGCCTAAATAACTACCTATACGAATTAGGGGTTCCTTATTATAATATAGTATAATGGGCCCCAAAAATCAAATTCTAATCACTAAGGCCTCTACGTTATGGACCGGTCATCCGGCTCGAACAACCGACACTGTACAGCTTGACATGTTTGTGCTAGGCATAATTCGTTTCTGGCAGTGGCCAGAATTTAGCTTGATGTGCCTTGATTTGCGAATCGCACACGAGAAAGGCTTCAGGATTCCGTGAGATGTGGTTTATGCGGAATCAAGATTCAGAATTCGAGTTTAATCGAAAGTTGTTGCGGTTACAAGGGTAACTACCTTCGAGCACAGACTAGATTTGTTGGTTGGGGGGGGGTGCGAAAAAGTGTAACCGTGAAGTGATATGATCCTGGTCCATATATAGAGAGCTTTTTTCACATATGCTCACCCGTGCCCTGCGTGATTTGGTTGGATGAAAAAGTCTGCTGTGGGATATTAAATGAAAGAATAGAACTTTATTTTTTTGGTAGCTTCTATAATAATAGTAATTAGAGTTTTTGAAGTTCTGTTTAATGGTGAGTGCTTATATTCGTGGTGTAATATTTTCAGTAGAGTGGTAGTATTTGTAATAGTAGTATATTTTTTATGTTGGGTGGGTTTGACTGTGGGATCTTTTTCTATTATCCGAATTTTGACTCTAATAAGCCGTTGTCGTGCTGGTTGCGCCCATGATTCTGTGTGCTGTTCTTTTGCCGCGTTTCTTCGTGAAAGCCTCTTGTATGGTTGTCTCGCGTGTCTAAGATTCTGGAGATTTTAGTATCGCGAGCACTTCTCTCTTGATATTAAAATCCTGAAAATTTTGGTTTGATGTACTTTGGGAAATCTCGCGGTTTTAAAATCTTCTAAATTTTGGTAGCTTTATGGGGATATTCTCGCCGCAATAAAAATGTATAGGTTTTCGGCGGAGGCTCCGGTGCTGCCGCTTGTTGAAGGAAATCAAGTATCAGTCGTATGTCAGGATTCATATCCGGTTCGAGTATTGTCTTAGTGTGCGGGTTCGCGACCGGGTTCGTGTCCGGTTTCGTGTCGGGTTCGTATTTGGATTCGTGTCCGGGTTCGTATTTGGATTCGTGTCCGGCTTCGTATCTGATTCTTCTCTAATTCGTATCTGGTTAGTATTTATTAAGATTTTTATATCTCTTCTCCCCCTTTCTGAATCTTTTCTGAATATCTTAAGAAAATAAGAAATGCTTTCTATTCTCTGTTTCATTTTTCTTGATTATCTCAAGAAAGTTGTCTCTCACTTCCATATTTCTCTAATATAAATACGAAATTCTGACGTTATTGCTACGAAAGATATTCGATAATGTTTTTTCGATTTTGCGTATTTCGGTGGAAGATATAGAATGATAGAAAATGACTGATATAGAGACGGCAGAGAGAGAAAGAAGATATATTATAGATAAATTAATTTTCGTAGCTTTCAATTCTTTAATATATAGATATATATATATAAATATTTAATAGATCTAGGTTTGATAGGCTTCAGAAATTTCTCATAAATTCTGCGAATTATTTTAAAATATATGAAATATAAAATATGATTTTATATTCGGTTTTCTAAATCTATATATGATTTTATCTCTTATCCGAATTAGTTTATTGCTATTTAGATGAGAAATATCTAGATTTCAAAAATCTTTTCTTGAAAGCTCAAAAATGTTACATCTGATTGCATTTTGAATTCGAATTTGAGCAGCGTTTTTTTTAGCTATGTTGGAGCTTATATAAACCAGAATATCCGACATGATGCAACATCGTGCGCGTAGCCATTCTCCTTGCGGCGCGTAGATGCGCGTAGGCCTTGCGTAGGCCGACCTGTTGCGCAGGCTGCGTAGGCTATGTTTTGAAATGTGCTAAGATAGGAGCAAGAGGTTTGTTTGTGCCGTATTTGAGTCTTTCTCCTGTTGAGCAGACTGCAGTTAGACTGCATCCCAGGGCACGTGGGCCCATGCAACACAATAGAGTTCCAGTTTCCATAAGTAGTTTTTCTACAGGCCTCGAGGAGGTCCAAAATCGAATGTAGTGGATTGCACTTCGCGTAGGCGCGGCGTAGTCCTTGCGTAGGCTGCGCGTAGCCTTAGGAGTCGCTTTCTTAATCATTTATGTTGACCTCCTTGCTTGGATTTCCGGGTCTAATTAGACTTGCGGCTGCTGGATTGAGGTCTTTGCGGGGCGTTTCTTCGATTTTTTCACGCAGCCGGCTAAAGCTACACGAAAGCAGAACACACGTAAAGGCTTCGACGCTTTAGAAGACAAGTCCTCCTAGGCCTCCGTAGCGCGTAGGCTTGCGTAGGCCATCATAGCTCGAGATATCTCTGCGTAGGTAGCTTTCCGCATGGTGGGCCTGGATAGCGCGTAGAGTGGCGTAGCCCAGCGTAGGCTCTATATGGATAAGAACCGCCCATACAATGAAAGAAAAACACAGCTCAGGTGATAAGGCTACAGTGCACTAAACCCTGAAACCCCAAGTCCACTAAACGCTAAAGCTTAAGCCCAAACTGCAATGTGTTTATGCCGTTTCGTTTGCAGTGTGCAGGGCGTTGATCTCGCTGTGAACACTATACCTCTAGTACCACCGCAACCGCTAAACCCTAAAGCCCTAAACCCACTACCCTAAGACCCTAAGTCCAAAACTATTCTTCTAAATCGCTTAAACCCCAAACCCTGAACCTTAAACCCGCAAAATAACTTAGACTCTAAACCCACTACCTTAAACCCCTAAATCCCAACCCGTAGTCTGAACAAAAGGAACACCCGCAGGGTGCATATACGCGATCGTTACGGAATAAGACCCAAAAGAGCATCCTAACACTAGTTTCTGGGGACCTAATGCCGTAAATGCAGTAGATATGAACCCGAAGGGTCCAAAGTACCTACTTAGTAGAATGCAGGGCTTCTATGCTAGAAGCCACTGTTCTGATTTGGGGAAGCATTCACCGTAACAGTACCCCGGACCCTTTGGGCACAAGCCTAAACCCCATTAACCCTACTTAGAGGATCAGGGGACTTAGTAAGTAGGGTTATAAGTAAGGTAACTATAGTTATATCTACGTATAACCTTAATTAAGGTACTCATAACCCTACTTACTATGTTTCATGATCCTTCAAGTATAAACCCCAAACCTTAACCCCAAAACCACACTAACCTCTGAACTCTACACCTTCCTCCAACGGGACTTAATTCCATTCTTGAAGTATATATGAACTTAGTAGCTGAGTAGGTAACCTTTAACCTTTTGGAGCCTACACAATCCTACCATGATTGCAAAGGTTTAAGTTTTCCTAGTAGTAGAGTAGGGAACCTTTAGCCTTTTTGGGTCGTATAGTCCCTATATAACCCCTATGTAGCCAAAAAGGTTAACCTTCAATTCCCCATGCTACCCGACAAGTAGGTCTATAGATCCTCCAAGTAGACCCTAAACCCTAAACCCTATAGATCCCTTTAAGGAACCCTCTAGATCCCTTTCAGGAGCCCTTTAAGGAATCCTAGTTACTTTTGGGGCTAGGCTACTAAGCCCCTCAGTCGCTATACTCAGTAGCTGAGTGGATACACTTTACACTTTGGGGGGTTATACGGTTGATGATATAAATCCTGCAATACCCATAACAAGGAATGTGCCATAATTCCCAAAGTGTAGGGTCCTTAAGGTAATGCAGGATTTATATCATCAACAGTATTACCCACCATAAAACTGAAAGCGTACACTTTCGGGGGGCTTATGAACTCAGAAACTAAACTAAGCACCTGAATCACATTACGGATCTAGTATGGTCTTTTAAATTGGGTGCCCGGTGGTTATAAAAGTTAGGATCCCTTTTTGGGTCCTTAACCTCTTGGACATGGCTTTGCATTTTGTCTCTCACGTCCTCGAGTATTGGGGAAGTTTCGGGAGATGCCACCCCCAACCGACAACTCAGGTCTTTTTGCGGCTTTTGGGGGTTGAGGTTTAGGGTTTAGGGTTTTGGTTTAGGGTCCAGGAGTCCAGGGTTTAGGGTTCAGGGTTTTGGTTTAGGGTTTAGGGATTTCATCTGATGTTCAGATGTGGGGGTTTAGGGTCGGTTTAGGGTTTAGGGTTTAGGGTTTAGGGTTGGTGTAGAGCCAGTAGCAGAGAATTGTTCGAATTCCACGATATGATACGAACTGCTATTAATACGTCCCTAACTCCTACACCTTCAAACCCTAACCCCCTAAACCCTAAAACCCAAAGCCCTAAAACCCAAAGCCCTCAGCCCAAATCACTGACTGTTTGGTACTTCGGCCCTTCAAAAATGTCCGAGTGTTAGTCTAAAAGTTTGAGACGGAGCAACCTGAAAGCTTAAACCCTAAAGCATTTAAGTTCAAGGGATTCTACCCAGGGACTCCAATATCCCCTAATTCAGGAATCTTGCTGAAATTGTGGTAGGATCCCTATTATGATTTAAGGAATATTCCTCAATTAAGGGATCGTGGAGTCCCTGGGAATGGTTCTATGGAGCTTTACGGTTTAGGGGACTTCATTAGCAAGTAGGGGTTGAATGACCTCAACCTAAACCTTAAGACCCCTCAAGGTGTCCTTTCACAGAGCCCTCATGGTCCTAAGTCCTTAATAGTGGGTATTCAGGGCAAATTTGAGAGTAGTTGGGGTGTATGTTAAGACCCTGAACCTTAGCGCAAAGTCTTTTAACCCAAAGCCGAAAACCCCACCCTGAACCGTCAAAATGTCCCTTATAAGACCAATCCAGAACCTTTCAACAATATTCTGTCAAGAATCTACATCTACGTACAGAAACCTGATAAAGAAAACACTTTTGAACACCCTGCCGTCAACCCTACCCTCAACCCTCAACTCATGCAAGCAGACGGCACCGAACCTTAACTTGTCAAGACCGCGGCAAAGCGTCTGCATTCTGCTTCCGTATTATTTAAGCGACACGGGGAATGCACGTGGGGAAAGGTGTAAGGTTTAATTAGGGGGGTTCAAGGTTTAGGGCATCTCCAGCTGTAGAGAGTAGGATTTCTACTTGCTAGTCCCAGGACACAGAACCAGACTGCAAAGAGAGCCCCACGGGTTCTCTATGGTGTAGTGCTAAGGGTTTAGATCAACCCCGGAAAAAGGCCGAACACCTATAAAAGGCAACTATTCGACATACTTTTGGGGGACCAGGTAGTGTAGGATTCCGGACCCAGGAATACAGGTTCCTATGATCCTTACCTATAGGATCCTAAGTACCTACAGGGCCAGGGTAGAAAGTAGGGTTTGAATGGTAGGAATTACTGTTATGGTTGGGTAAGTATCCCTATCTCGGTACTTCGGACCCTTGTTTTAACAGTTTGGGGGTTTCTGGATTTGCGGTGCAGAATTGAGGCTGCCAAGAGCTCAGGCCGTCATCCTACAATGACGAACGATATAGATGTGTAGCTGTTTGCAGACCTAAACCCTGAACGCTACAGACCCTAACCCCCCGGAAGGTAATGCGTGCATGTGTTGTTCTGGTTTTGGATGCCTGTTTTGCAGAAACTTGCTCACCCATCACTTCGCTGCGGCTCGCCTAAAACACCAAAGCCTACACATGATGCGGTGCCCCCACTTAAAAGGGTTTAAACAAGTGGATAATGATACTCCTTTGAAGTCTCTATGTAAATTTAGTGTGATTAGCAGTTAACTATTTTATTTGTACTATTATTGCTTTAAATATATATATATATATATATATATATATATATATATATATATACATACTTCCTCAAAAATGTAGGCCTTTTCAGCCGCATTTAACGAGCATCGAGTATTTTTGGGGTTCCAGCGAAGGATCTAACGTCGGATCTCAGGTTGGTTCGGGGGTTCAGAGCTCAGGGAAAGACCTTCCAAGCTCATAGGAGGCCCAAAGGGGTTCTAGCCTATGGGGGTTTAGTAGGGATTAGGGTTCCCATAATAGGGTTCATATTCAGGAATCCCTACCCCAAGATTCTTAAACCCCCCTATTGCTCAGGGACAGACCTTCCAAGCTCCTGTGGGTGGTTGTCAAAATTATGGCCCCTTTCTGGGTACCCTAAATATTAGGTGCCGTATTATATTAGGGACCCAAAAAGGGACCATAATTATGACAACCACCCCGGTAACTAAGCAACTTGGCGTTCCTCTGGTTGGCTCTTAGGACTAATCCGAGGTAACGTTTAGCCTTTTTTGGGTAGTATAGGCCCTATATATAACCCCTATATGCCCAAAAAGGTTAACCTTTAGTTCCCCATGATACCCGACAAGTAGGTATTTTTTGGGTTTCTATATTGACTATGCTAAGGAGGCTGATGCCCTTGATGGCCCAAAAAGGTCGTAAGTACCTACATCGTCGATTCTGAGGTTTCTGTTGTAGGAACTACCACTACGGTTTGAGTTGAGTATCCCCCCATATAGTCGTAGACCTAGTAGTAGAGTAGGTAACCTTTAACCTTATTGTGGAACTGCAATCTTCATATAATATACTCCCAAAAGCCAACCTTCAGTTCCGCAGGGTACTCGGCAAGTAGGTTATAGTAGGATCCCTACTATGATTTGCAGTATATTCCCGAATAAAGGGATTTTGAAAGGTCGGGGGCGTTCAAGGGTGAAAAGTTTGGGTGTAGGGTGCAGGGGTTAGGGTCTATAGGGGTTCAGGCTTTAGGGGCAGATATTAGGATTTGGATTGCGGGTTATGCCTCCGCACCTTTCCGTGTCGCCGGATGATTTGAATTTTCGACGTGGTTTGAATTTTGCTTGTCGAGGAGTTGTTGGCGAGCCGATGGAATGACCTTGCTTGGACCCTGAACCATTTCTGGGTCTCTCAACGATATTCAATCTGATTGTGTGCTGCGCTCTTCCCAATGCGAACAAGGTAGGCGACAGTTCTGCCATTCACATAGGCTGCGATTGGTAATCGTTAAGGTAAAAGCCAGAAAGTTGGAATATGATTATCCTTACCCTTCTATGGTAAATTATAGGGTATCCTACCATGAAACCATATTCCAACTTTCTGGAGTTCCCTGTAATTGAACACTGCCCTAACCCATGAGGCCCTGAACCCTAAACTTAAACCCAGGCTCAACCCGAAACCCGATCCCTTAAACCCTGACTTGGCAAATGCCATGGAGCTGCTTGCACTGTTGTCCTGATACTGTTGATGATATAAATCCTGCATTACCTTAAGGACCCTAAACTATGGGAATTATGGTATATTCCTTATTATGGGTAATGCAGGATTTATATCATCAACCGTAGGTCTACTTTCGAGGCTTCCATAATAAGGGTGCCTGAAAAGGGCTCCTTGGGCTTTTGCAAAATGGGACGTCAACCCTAAACCCTAGCGGTTTCTGCAGAATAGTGGGATTCTGGGTGGGGTTTAGGGTACCCCCAGAATCGAAAGCACCCAATACTTAGGTACTCGGTTTTAGGGTAGTAGTTATGTAGGTTAGGATTTTGGAGAGTATATGATAATCAGGCACTTGGACCCTTGGGGATACACAGATCCTCCTACCCGAAACCAAACATAGTCGCATGTCAGTGGCAACCTCCACACGCTGCGATGTCCTTGAGGCTATCCCCAGCCCTCGCGAATTAAATTTCATTGCATGCCTAGGATCTACAGCTAATGGTATGGTAGTTGTAGTTATAAGATATAGATCGAATGTGCGTAGTGTCATACTGAGACCTGGTGTTTGAAAAACTCTACTTGCTATAACAAGATCAGGCTTCTTAGTATGACATCGTGTATTATGTGTATGGGTTCTTCATCTTACACACAGACAGCCAGATAATCTGCAACACAAAACACGGAAGACAGCACACCCTAGATCGAGCATCCTCGTACGCCCGTAAACCTGAGCCAGCACGCCGCAAGGTCTGGCGCTCGGAACAGCTGGTTTCTATCCAGTCGTCCATGCAGAATCGCTCAAAGGTTTGATTTATACCCTACACCCCAAACCCCTAAACCCTAAACCCAAGCCACTAAACCCTAAAGCCAAAACCCTAAACCCTACACCCCGAATCTCGCAAGCCCGAGATCCTGATGCCTCTACAGTATATCACCCGGAACTTTGAGACTCGCAACACCAATCATCCCGACGCCTCCTAAGAGCACCTCTGTGTTGCAGAAGCAAACACGCACAAATGAGATGTTTGCGAAGCCGCCGTTTTGTTAGGGACATTTGTAACATAGAATCCTGAAGAATTGCCTATATGATTCCTTAGGATACCCTGGTATAACTATGCCCCATCACCCCATTCTAACCACGAAAGTACATATATATATATATATATATATATATATCAGGAAGCATGTAGTTGAGAGTTGAACGGTTCTTTGTAGCCCTTCATAGACTACTGAGACAACCACCCGAAGTCTCCTAAGTACTGACTGCGGGCTGCATGTCCAAACCATGCTAGCAATTCCTACTACAGCAACCCTACTTTCCACTATGTAGGACGTGCTTAGGAACAGGAGCCCTTAAGGTAGCCTCTGCAGGTACTTAGGATCCTTTGGGGTAGGCGTGTTCTAACCTTTGCCTCGGGAGCCCGAACCCCCTACTCCAAGTCGTACAAACTAGGTTATGTTTAGGGTTTAGGGTTTTTGTTCATAAACTGTCGACCCTCACATAGGCACTGCTTGGAGACTGTTGACTCCAAGAGTAGGTACTACGTATTTACTTGGAGTCAGATAGGAATAGAATAAGACAGGTGCTGCAATTTGCCACAGAAGCTTAATTCACGAGCAATGAGGTCTTTAGTTCTGAAGTTTGCTCAGGCTGTCATGTGTACCTCTTCTTTGCCAAACAAAACTTTTTTGCTCATTTCATACTATCTTGGACATTCTAATTTTTAAGGCCCCTGCAGTTGGTGTATTCTGTATTTAACGGGGTATTGCGCTCGCAGGGGTCCAAGTACCCTAGGGCTTCATGTACCCATATAGTATAGCCTATATAGGAAGCCCCCTAAGGCTTATAAATTTCTACTCTAAAGGTACGTGGAGCCTTCGGGGTAAGGAGCAGGAGATTGAAACGGGTTTGTCGAATTGAGCGCCTTCATGGTCCCCTGATCCTACTTAAAGGATCAGGGGACTTAGTAACTTGGGTTATAAGTAACGTAACTACAGTTATATCTACATCTAACCTCAATTAAGGTACTTATAACCCTACTTTCTACGTCCCATGGTCCCCTGACGCTACCCCAAACCCTGAGCACTCAAAAACTAAAAGCAGCCCTAAACCCAAAGCCCCAGACCCTGACCCTAAACGCACCCGACGCGCTAAACCCTTTGTTAAGGTTTTGGAAGAGTTTTTTTGGAGAGTCCCTGGGTGGGAGATAGTAGATCATAATTATCTGAGGCTTTGGCTCCTTACTTGGAGGGTCGGGGGACTTAGTAACTGGTTATTTTATGCACTTACAAGTACCATAACCCCAATTAGGGTCCCTTTTAGGGTACTTATAAGTCTACTTACTACCTACTTACTAAGTCCCCCGACCCTCCAAGTATGCTGAAAGTTGAAGGTCCCAAAGACGACAGGAAGCATACATGTTGCCAGCATCGCATAGTAGCAGGGCGTAGCCCAATACAATAAAACAAACACAAGCGCACACATACATGCATGTACGTGTATATATCACATGTATATATATATATATATATGCATGTATATGCACGCAAAGCCTCCGATTGCTAAACCTTACATTCCCAAACCCTAACCCTAAACCTAAACACTGAACACCAATATCAGGAAGTGACCCTGTCTTCCCTCCTGGAGCAGTCCGCGTTTTTCAAGCCTACCAGTTGTCAAACCTGGGGTTTAACTAACCATTGATATTGGAGCAAGGGATGATGATAATCCCTATTTGATAAGGAGCTAAAGAGCCAAGGGAACCCCAAAACCACTGGTAAGTTAGGGTTTAGCTGGCATTGAGTCTACAAAAACCGTTATCCCCGAGCTGAAAGGCAAAACCGTAAACCCAGAGACTCCAATATCCCTTAATTAAGGAATATTCCTTAAATCATATTTTAGATCCTATTATAGTTTAAGGCTTATTCCGTAATTAAGGGATATTGGAGTCTCTGGGCACAGCACTCTGCAGCCGGTGGCATGTGAATCCCAGGGCTGGCGATGTAGCGTTCTTTGGTATCGGGGTATAACCTTCTTCACTGTAAACTCAACTTTTCAACTTTGGGGGTCTTATAAGGTAGTAGGTTCTGAAAGTTTCAACTTGTATTTCCTTGGGCTTTGGGCCAGTGAGTAACTAAACCCTAAACTCTAAACTCCTAACGTGTGAACCTGATTAACACACTCTGGCCCTAAAACCCCAAAAGAGTAGGGTTCATATAAGGCGCCCTAATAAAGGCCCAAGGTTTCTCAATCAGGTTCCTACATTATAGCCCCACCTGAGCCCGGTGTGTCCGACTGGGTGAACACTCCGAGACATTTTTGGCACGGCGCTGCAACGCAGAATCCGTGCATTTTCAGGAGATTGCCACATCCCTCCACCGGAAGCAGCAGGCTGTTCCTCATGATCTACCTACAGTCTCCATCGTGGTTCCATTTTGGGATTCCTTTTCGGGATCCTAAATATAGAATCGGTTGAACCAAATGAAGGAACTACAATGGGAACTGTAGGTAGAGCTTAAAGCTCATTCAGGGTCTGGACTTAGAGCTTTGACCTGGCCCTAAGGAACCTACGCTTTTCGGGCTCCTTTTTATGATTTCCTTTTCTGAGACCTTCAAAACGTAGGTTATTTTGCGTTAAGGATCGTGTTTATTCAAGCCAGACCAGAGGAATTCGGAGCTTGCAGAAACTAAGCCCCCCTTAAACCCTAAACTAAGCCCTGCTCTGAACCCCCCCTCCCCCCCAACCGCAAGGCCCTTCCCGTCCAGAGCCCAGAGGTTGCGAGCTGAGTTCTATCCCCTTACTTAGAGGATCTGGGGACGCTAGTGGGTGAAGGGCCCCTTTAAGGGATCTATAGGGCTACTTTGAGGGTTTAGTTTAGGGTTTAGGGTCCATTTTTAGAGGATCTGGGGACAACAGTAAAAAGGGTTAGATGCAAGGTAGCTCTAGTTATAATATCTACTTATAACCTTAATTAAGGTACTGATCACTTATAACCCCTTACTAAGTCCCATGATCCTCCAAGTAGGGTTTAGGGCACCCCCAAGAACAATTTGCTCTTGAGCTGCTGTTGAGGGGAACAACGTGGCTCTCTGTCGCTTTCAGAACTAGCAAGGCAGCTGCGGAAGTGCGGGGACGACATTTTCTGGCCTCGGGGAAAGTCTGGGAGGTTGAAGGCTGTCTTATTTGTGTCTTCCGGACGAAAGCTCATTCCTTTGCTGACCCAAAAGGTCCTACCCATAGTCTCCGTTGTAGTTCCTTGCTTTGGTTCAAAGAATTCTATATTTAGGATCCCAAAAGGGTTTAGGGTTCACCCAAAGGGTGCCTAGGTTTCTGACTGGTATCCTTAAAGGGCTCCTCAGAGGGTTCTAGAAGGGATCTATGGGGGTTTGGGGCCTATGTCCTGAGTACCCGCATAGTAGAAGGTAGGGTTTCTACTGTAGGAACTATTTATCATTCATGGTTTGGGTAAGTGTTCCCCGAGGGTACTTTAGGACCTTTGCGGAAAGGCACGGTTCTTGTAAGGGGTTCTTTCGGAGTTCGTTTAAGGTGGTTCATTAAGGGTTCCTCAAATAGAGTTCCCAAAACTTAGACCCTGCGACCCTAAACTGAACCTACATGAGCCCTAGAAAACCTTCCTGTTTAGGGTTCTCTATATTATGGTATCCTTATATAAGTCCTTAAAACGGTAGGTTATTGGGGTTCAGGTAAGCCTTAGGCCCCTAAACCCAAAATCCAAAACCCTAAGCCCTAAGCCCTTAGCCCTACACCCCTAAACCCCTAAACCCCTAAACCCCTAAACCCTTTCAACCCTTTCAATGACCGTGAAAGCCTCGGCCGCAGCGTAGACCACCACTGTCCGTGTCTATCCCTAAACCCTAAGCCCTAAGCCCTAAACCCTAAAAGTGTTTTGGCCCCGCCAGCCTTTGAGCCTCCAAAGCAGCTGGCCGATCTCGACATGGTAGTTTCCGAAAATACGGGACCCTAATATAGTACCCTAAATAGCAGGGTCCTTATTTTAAGGACCCTGAAATAAGGTACCCCTAATTTTCGGAAACTCCCACACGCAAGCAGAGCCCGAAAGCTTTGTTCGCTTCGGGCTGCACCAGGCCTGCACTGCAGGGTTGCTTTAAGGACATACTATAGCTAGGATGCCCAGTAGTACCCTTATTCCCTTTTTGTAGTCCTAGGTTCTTTATAAAGTTACCCAATACCAAAAAGAGAGGCCTTTTTATTCTTAGGTTACTGGGTATGCTAGACAAGAGCCTTAATAATTACCATTACTGTTTTGGGGGGGTTCCTTATTCTATTTACAGCATAATGTGCCCCAACACCTATTCTAATTATTAAGGTCCCTATATTATGAGTTTTAGGGTCTTCGGTTCTGATCCCGCGGTAGTGTGGTTTGGGGTTCAGGGTAGCCGTATGCCGTTTCTGTTTGGGTTTTTTCTTCTGGTTTCCTGGGTTCCAGGATCCGGGGCTTACTCACGTACGGGGAACTCCAGAAAGTTGGAATATGGTTTCATGGTAGGATACCCTCTAATTTACCATAGAAGGGTTAGGATAATCATATTCCAACTTTCTGGCTTCTACCTTACGGTGTACTCTGGCAGTATCTTTAACGAGAGTCTCACAGGAATCATCGGGTTTCACTCATGGGCTAGGCGTATTTTTAGTATATGGGGTCGGAATGACTAGCAAGAGTCAATTAAGTGACCTATTCTACGTTTTAAGGTTCCTATACTAGGTGTTTTGTCAGCAAAAGGTTGAAAGAGTTGCACAAGATCTTGGGTTCACCGTTTGGCCGACAGGCTGTATCGATACTACCATTGCATAGCGGTGGCGTGTACCCTTTGGGTATAGCTCGCTAGGACCCATGCTGAAACCCTGAACACTAACCGCTAAATCCTAAACCCAAAGCCCTACCTAGACCCCCCAACTACCCTTTAGTGTAGCCTCGAAATACCTCTTAGTGAGAAATATCAGAGCCCTTTGTAGGGTACTTGGGGGGGGGTCTAGGTACACCGCCCCCCAGTATGGGGTATTTGGGATGTCAATGCTTTTGAGTTCCAGATCTCCCTCTAAAAGGAGCCCTAAGAAACCCCGAAGGGTTCCATGTGCATACGGTTGATGATCTAAATCCTGCATGACCCATAACAAGTCATGTACCATAATTCCCATAGTTTAGGGTCCTTAAGGTAATGCAGGATTTATATCATCAACAGTAGTCTATACTTTGGCCCCTAAAGGACCTGTGCAGGCAGGGACTATTTCAAGGTCCAAGTATATGCTATTTGGGTACATGGACCCCAAGAAACCTACCTTTTGAGTGCTTCTGGTGCTGATGTCCATGTGAATACGTCCTCAGAAACTTGATAGCTGAGTGGATACACTTTACACTTTTTGGGATAATATCACCCATTACAGAACCCAAAGTGTACACTTTTGGGGGGCTTGTGAACTCAGCAACTAAGGAAAAGATAGTTTTTGTTTGAGGGGGGTCCAGGTAAACCCTAAGTCCCTAAGCTTTAAACTCCAAAACTTGACTTGCGACAAGGAGCACGAGCACCCTGTGTTTTTGGGGAGAGATTTTGGCGCAGCACTTCAGGTCGAGGTTTAGGGTTGAGGGTTTAGGAACTCCTTCAGTTTAGGACGGATCCGGGCCCTACCTGAACTGCATCAAAGCTAGGTCTTTGAGGGTTGCCTGTTATGCTTTTCTTACACAGAACCTAAAAACAGGTAGGTTTTTTGGGGGATGAGCCATGAACTCCTATGCCGCCGCCCTCTTTATTTGGAGGGTTACCCTTTTCAGCCTGAACAAAAGAACAAATGTGAGCTGGCTTGAGATGAGACTTAGTTTTGGGGTGTAGGGCGCATGGGGCTTGGGGTGTTTAGGGTTTCGTGTATAGGGCACATCCACAGTGTCGAACAACATGATACTAGTAACCATGGAAAATGATGATAGCGAGAACCATAAAAATATTAACAGAAACACTACTAGAAATAGTAATGAAAATAGTTAATAGATAATTATACACATAGTAACAGTACTCGTAATCATCGTCATAGACATGGCATCCCTTGAGCGTCCCTTGAGTATCAGGCTGTGCATTCTGGCGTAGTTGATGAGGCGTGTTGCCTACGCGCGGTGATTCCAACGCTGTCACACGCCTCCTGCCTGACAAGGAGTCTCGTTCTTTCAAGGCAGACGTTTCAAGATTTTACCTTCTTTGCTGGCGGCCGACATATGGATGATGGCCGCATGCGAGAGAAGCCCGGAATTCATGCTTTGAGCTCATATTTCATTTAGCTGCTTGAGTCGCTACTCCCTCACACTTCCCAGGTTTCGTCAATTAAATTTTAATGGTAGTTTTTTCGAGGGAGAGGGCTGATTTCGAGAGTCAGTGGGGAACAGAAGTCCGCCTATCCCCTGCAATGCCCCTTTCAATCCGCCAGGTCTTCATAGGAGGCCAAAAGGGGTTTTAGCCTATGGGGGTTTAGTAGGGACTAGGGTTCCCATAATAGGGTTCATACTAAGGAATCCCTACCGCAAGAATCTTAAACCCCCCTTTTGCCCTCCCATCAGGTCTTGCTGTTGGTCAGGAGTACTTAGGACCCTTTGCACTTATCCAGGATGGTACGACCCAACTTGCACCACAAGCCCTCCTAAAGTGTCAGAAGGTGTACCGGACTATATCTACAGCATACAGACATACAAAGTGTCTCCGAACTCTAGTCCATCCATTCATAATCAGGCGTATCAACGCTCTAGGAGCCCCTACATGGACCCTTCAGTGTCATCACCTAATGTAACCTGCAAGTTAGGGGGTTGATGGTGTACATACTTCTTCAGAACGGGACACCGGAACCTCGTTCCCGGCTGCATCACCCCATGACAAAGATAAATGTTCTTATCACTTGGAGGATCAGGGGACTTAGTAAGTAGGGTTATAAGTACCTTTATTAAGGTTATACGTAGATGTAAATATAGTTACCTTACTTATAACCCTAGTTACTAAGTCCGCTGATCCTTTAAGCAGTTAATGTTGAAGTTCAATATTTTGTTGGGATGTTGAAGTTGGGTGGCCAGGGGCCAGGAGTGGGGAAGACTGCGCAGCTCATGCCCGTAGTCTGGCTTTACACCGTCATTATTCTCATATTTACATTGTAATATGCACGGTTAAATGTACTTATCTACTTACTCAGTCCCTTAAATGTCTACGTCAACCCTATATGGGTATTCCAAACCCAAAGCCGTTACTCCTATAGCTACTTTATGTTACTTCATAAAAGTTTTGCCAAGGCCCCCATCTCGAGTTTGCTGTGTCCTTGGGGAGTAGTCTGTCTCGAAGACGCTTCGAATCTCAGCCTGACGTTGGCTGTTGAGCTGTTGTGCGATGTTGTGGTCCAATGTAACCCCAAGTGTCCAAGTACCTGATAATCATATACTCTCCAAAATCGTAGTCTACAGAGCTACGATACTAAAACCGAGTACCTAATTATTGGGTCCTTCGGACCCCCTTGGGTAAGGGTCTGGATTCTTAATACTAGTATCCCCTGCTATTCCTTGTGTAATCAAACTAAAAATGTGCCCGAGAACCCAGAACTCCTCTTCCAATTATTGAAGGCCATTTCTACTGTTGATGATATAAATCCTGCATCACCCATAGTAAGGAATATACCATAATTCCCATAGTTTAGGGCCCTTAAGGTAATGCAGGATTTATATCATCAACCGTATTTTGATGATGATGTAGTGGTTTAGGATGGTCTAGGGTTCAGGTTTGCGGTTCGCGTATCAATGGGTTTTGCTAACTGTAAACCAAACCCAATTTAAGGACTCAGCATGTCTGAACTGTGGACATTCGGGTTCTTTTGGTGTTGTTTTTGTGGTTGAATGGTTCTCGGACACTGAAGCCTGCGGCCGAAAATCCTGAAACGCTGCTGGCAAGGCCAGCATTGGTAAGTCTCATGGTACCGTAAGTACGGCCTAACCCCATGGGTCCAAGTACCTAATAGTCATATACTCTCCAAAATCGTAATCTACAGAGCTACTATCCTAAAACCGAGTACCTAATTATTGGGTCCTTTGGGCCCTTTGGGTAAAGGTTAGCACAATTGGGCGTAATTGCAGTGCCGGTTTCCTCGTATGTTTCAGCCTCAGGGTTCAGGGTTTAGGGTTTAGGGGTTTAGGGTTTTAGGGTTTCAGGGTTTAGGGTTTAGGGTTTTAGGGTTTTAGGGTTTAGGGTTTTAGGGTTTTAGGGTTTTAGGGTTTTAGGGTTTAGGGTGAATATTCCTGAAATTATGGTAGGATCCCAAAGATGATTTAAGGAGTATTCCTTAATTAAGGGATATTGGAGTCCCTGGGTTCAGGGCTTGTTGTGAATGTATGTTGCAAATTCACCACCTCCCCAAAGAAAACTTCAGGCATGTGTCAGCCTCATACTTACGCATTCGAACTGGGCAGTGTGTTTCTTCAGCCTCGGTGTGGGGTTGCGGATGGTTGCGGTCGGAATGCTATTTATCGTACCATAGCAGACCCTAACTCTGATAATTATGGTTTATGTAGGAACCCTAAACCCTAAACCCTAAACCCTAAACCCTAAACCCTAAACCCTAAACCCTAAACCCTAAACCCTAAACCCTAAACCCTAAACTAAGCAACCTTGGCCCTATGACCCCCAAATAGTAGGATTCATATGCGGCACCCCAACAAAGGCCCGAGGTTTCTTAATCAGGTTCCTACATCTTACTTTTACCCAGAGCCTTGCTCCAACCATTAAGCCCCCTGCTTGGGCCCCTCAAAGAACCCTTTGAAGCAACCTTTAAAGAACCCTTAGTCTATTTCCCGAAGGCTCCTTGTTCCTATATAGCATATACTTACACCTTAAAAGGGGTTCCTGTCGTGGTGCTTGAAAGCCAATGTATGGAGCCATAGAGTTTGGTTTCGAGGGCAGCTCTCGCCCATGCTCCTGTAACTCAGGGTCTTGGAATATTAGTTATCATAGGGTTCTGTGGTATACCCCCGGCAAGATTTCTTTTTGAGGATTTCGGGTGGGGTTGTTCTGAGAAAGCTGTTTTATTTGGTCTGGGGCTTATGCACTCGTACCACAACGTCGCAACTCGGACTTGAGCGCAATGCGGCTGTTGGATTGTCTTCCCGCCTACAAGATCAACTGGCCCTTGAACACGGGAACCTTCGGCCCTTTCTGTGGTTGGTTGGTCCTGGAAGCAAAAAAAGGGGGCACGGTATTCCTCTGCATGGCGTGTCTTGTCTTCCACTAGTGGGGTTTCGGGAACGGTTTCAGGCTCTTCACGCCACTGAGCGTACTATCCAGGCCCAAGTGATGGAATCATAACCCTTGGAGTTCCTCAGTGCAACTATGGTTTAACATCCGAAACCTTGTTCTTATTGTTAAGATCCCAGAGTACTCTGTAGCTTAATTGAGAAGGAGTGTCCTCCGGACCACTTGACGTTCCCTCACAATGCAGTACGTAAAATAAACTCTGCACTTCCGGAGGGAATTCTATATTAGGAATTACCATTATGATGTGGCGAAGTATCCCCATAACAGTACGCAGGTTTTTTTGGGTTTCTGGATGTTGCCAGCTCTGGTGTAGAATCTGTCTAGAAGGCAGACGTCAGAGCCATTGCTAATGTTTATCGAGGTGTGACGAGCAAGAGTGCTGACCTATGCAAATGCCCAAGACCTACATTCCTTTCTCGGAGACCCAATTATTGACATGGAAAACTATCCTGAGTGCAAGGTGAGGGACCCGGTAAACTCAGGACCATGTTAAGTCCTCTGCCTGTGCATGTGGGTATAAATCGAAACCATGCTACTCGGAGGTTCATGGGTAGTTATAACCTCAAGGGTCCAAGTACCTAACTATTATAGACTCTGCACACTAATTGAAACCCTAAACCCTAAACCCTAAACCCATTATAGTAACCTACAACCACTATCTTAAAACCGAGTAGATCTATCTTGGACGTATTTCGGGCTTCAATTCGAAAGCTTCAGCCCCGAAAGCCCTAAGAAAGCTGGCGGCCACGGATGCCTTAGTAGCTGAGTGGATACACTTTACACTTTTTTGGACAATATCACCCATTATGAAACCAAAAGTGTACGACACTTTGTAAGGGGCTTGTGAACTCAGCAACTAAGATGCAGAGTGGCCCGTGCCCCCTGAAATCAAGGCCTATGCCCCTCAACAATCGAGGTGCGATGCTCGCCAAAACGGAGGTTTCAAGGAGCTTTATTTAGCACAGAGCCATCAAACATCGTATCCTACCGCTGCAGGTGTCAAGATAGGCCTTGTTCAAACGTCTGCCTAAACCCTAAACCCCAAACCCTAAACCGTCCGCATTGTGTACCATGTAAAAGAATTTGGGAGAACTTTTTGGGTTCTTATAATGTAGTCGATTCTGAAAGTTTCAACTTTTATTTCCTTGGGTTTTGGGCACGTGAGTTTAGGCTTTAGGGTTCAGGGTGAAGAGCAAGGGGTGACAAGGATTCAGGTCCCCAAGGGTCCCACGTACTGTTGCGGGGGGATACTTCCCCAAATCATAATCTAGGATGCCCAGTAGTACCCTTATTCCCTTTTTGTAGTCCTAGGTTCCTTATAAAGTTACCCAATACCAAAAAGAGAGGCCTTTTTATTCTTAGGTTACTGGGTATCCTAGCAATAGCAATTCCTGACATACAGACCCTACCTTCTACTATATTAGGGTGGTTGTCAAAGTTTCGGTCCCTTTTTGGGTACCCTAAATATTAGGTGCCGTATTATAATAAGGACCCCAAAAGGGACCATAATTTGGACAACCACCCATATATATATATATATATATATATATATATATATGCTTTGGACCCTTTGGCTGTTCAGGGCCCCAGGATTTGACTTTCTTATGATTTGCGTTGGGTTCTGCTGGTCCAAGGGTAAGAGGACCCCTAATAAGGACCCCTAGGTATATACCCCATAATATAGCTATTATATACCCATTATATAGCCCATTATCGGGTAGGGGTCCCCATTAAGGGTCCCTCCTTTTCCCCTTTGAGCTGGCGCAGAGCGGTGGCTCAGGTGTAGGGCTCAAAGGGTTTTCAATAGTCTGCTTACGAATTATTTTCATTTTACTCATATAAAAGCCGGGAGAGTATTAACACTATTTAGTTGTTCATCAATTCATCAATTATGGTTCTAAGCGTGGTAAAGCTTAGGGTCTAGGGTTTAGGGTGTGGTTCAAGGTCTTGGTGTGCCCTTTCAGAAATTCCATACTTTGAGGTTCAAGGACTTAGCAAGTAGGCTGTAAGTAGCTCAGTCGGGGTCATAAACCCTAAACCCTAAACCTTAAAGGGATGGTTGTCAAAATTATGGTCCCTTTTTGGGTCCCTATTATCGTACAGCACCTATAATTGAGGGTACCCCAAAAAGGGGCCCTAATTTTGACAACCACCCACATCCTAAACCTCAAGTCCCCCACCCTGCTCACACATTCCCCTTCTGACTTGAGCCTAATTTTGACAACCACCCATATTGGTTCAACGAAGCCTTGGCCCGTGGAGCCAAGGGATCCTTCTCAACCCTAGGCCCGAAGCCCTAAACGAAACCGCAATCCTAGACGCTAAACAATGACTTCGGGCTAGGGTTTAGGGTTTAGGGTTTAGGGTTTAGGTTTTAGGGTTTAGGGTTTAGGGTTTTCTTGTTTACTTTTTCGACCGCTTCGAGGGAGACTTGCAGTGCAGCAGCGTTAGTGCAGGGCTACTATACGGTTCGAAAGCCGGGCCCCCTAGGGTTTGAGGGTTGATAGGGTCCTTTAAGGGGTTCTTTAAGGGTTCTGCTTTAAGGAGCATAAGGGTATGGATGTAGTATAATTTCAGTATAGTTACGTACTTTTCACACGCCTACATCACAAAACCCCCTTAGCACCCAGGCCTACCTCAAATTCGTGATCATCCTACTGAAGCTTCAGGTTCTTTCCTCAGTTCCTGGAAGGTTTGGGGACTTGTGTACTCCAGACATCGGCCATTATTTGGAGGATCCAGGGGCTTAGTAAGTAGGGTTATATGCACCTTAAAACTGAGGTTATAGATAGATGTAGCTTTAGATACCTAGCTCACAAGCCTAGTAGCTAAGCCGCCTGAACCTTTAAAGAGGCTTTGATTAGTCCATGACTTAGATAGTGAACGGGAGAACTTTAAACTTTTTGGCCTTATATATTAGCTCCATCTTAGAAAGTGTGAACCTTTTGGGGCTCACGACCCTTCAAGTAGGGGTATATAGCCCATTATATCCTAAACCCTAAACCCTCAATATAGCCCTTATAGTAGTCCTTATAGACGGTCGTTGAAGAAGAGAGATGAACCGGTCTGGCGAGCTTCAGCCCTGTTTCAAGAATTGCCAAACCTCTTGACGACTCCGCGTCCTGCGCCCGGAAGCCATTAAATGCATGGGCAGTCGGCAGCAGGACTTTTCACCGCAAGAGCAGAGGCAAAAAGACCGATGTGAAGAAAACACAATGTTAAATGAACCGGAAACCCCTCAAAGCTCACACGTCCTAAACTGAACAGGCCCATTTTCATATGCCGGGTGTCTTTCTGTACACAGACGGTGGCAGCGTGCATTTATCTCCCGATACCCCCTGAAACCCAAACCCTACACCTCTGCTCAACCCTGAACCCTTAAACTCCGATTTCTCAACCAGGAGCTCGCGACTCTGAATTCTAACCCATACACAGTAACGTAGGGCCTTAGGAAATTGGAACAGGGTTTTGGGGGTTCCTTATTGTAACTATAGTATAATGTCCCCCCAAAACCTTGTTGTACTCATTAAGGACCCTGCATGATATCCTTATAATAGCCCTTTATAGATTCCTTGTAGACCCTTGAAAGGAGCCCTTTAAAAGGAACCCGAGGTTTCCCGTTATAGATTCGTTGTAGGCCCCTTGAAAGGAACCGAGGTTCCCCAGACACTCCAAGCAAGCTGAGCCCGAAATGTTTGTTCGGTCCTGGGCTGTACCAGGCCCGAACGTAAGGGTGGCTGACAGGATCCTATTGGGTCTGGGGTTAAGGCTTTAGGGTTTAGGGGTTTAGGAAGCCTTCCAACTAACACTGCGTGAGCGTCACTAACGACGCGCGTACTCCACTAACAGTACGGAAGTAGGCTAAAAGTGTAACCTTTAGGAGGGGTTCAGAGGTCGGCCAAGTCTAGTATAGGGGCCTTAATAATTGCCTATACTATTTTGGGGGTTCCTTATTATAGTTTCAGCCAAATGGTCCCCCAAACCCTCTTCTAATTATCAAGGCCCGTATTGCAAGGGTTGCTGAAAGGATCATATCTAGGTCTCCCAATGGAGCCTTGTTCGTTTCTGTGGTGTTGGATTCCTTTCTGTGGTCGGGATTCCTTGTCCATTGTTAAAAGTACCCAATACCAAACAGGCAAGCTATTCCTAACTAAGTTACTGGTTTCCTAGCACTGAGCTCTAACCCATACACAAAACCATAAACTCTAAACCCTGAGCCCTTAGCGAACCTGTTGAAAGCCTGTTCAAAGACACTTAACTTTAGCTTGCCAACAGGAGAATGTTTATTTCGGCCTCAACTATTCGGTCTAAATAGAGCTATTACGGCCAGGCTATTGAAGAAGAGAGTTAAAAAGCCTAAACTCGGATCCCAGTAGTACCCTTATTCCCTTGTTGTAGTCCTAGGTCCTAGGTTCCTTATAAAGTTACCCGCCCTTTTGATTCCTAGGTTACTGGGCATCCTAGTAAAGCCTAAGCAGACGGAGACAGATAGTCCTGCCTGCAGGAAGTGTGCCGGCACCCAGACGCCGGGGGAGGAGCTGAGGGGTTTCGTGTTTACTTAGATGGGAACTTTAAGCTTTTTGGCCTTAAAGGGGTAGTTGTCAAAATAAAGGTCCCTTTAGGGGTACCCTAAGTAATAGGTGCCGTACTATAAGGGGAACCCCCAAAGTTACCATAATTTTGACAACCACCCATATAGTTGCCCTATCTTTCAAGTTTTGAACTTTTTGGGGCGCGGCTGTTGAAGAAGAGAGGTTACCCGGAGAGCTCAATACCCCTTAATTAAGGAATATGGCTTAAATTATATGGAGCTTCATATTCTGATTTAAGCCACATTCCTTAATTAAGGGGTATTGTTCTCTCTGGTTAGGGTTGAAGGCTGTCGGCTGCGGGTTTAAGGTTTACTTGGAGGGTCAGGGGACTTAGTAACATAATGGGCTCCTTAAGGGCCCCTTGAAAGGGATCTATAGGGATTCTACAAGGGTATAGGGTTTAGGGTTTGGGGTTTAGAAGTTACCTGGAGGGTCGGGGGACTTAGTAACTGATTATTTTACGAACTTATAAGTACCATAACCCCAGTTAGGGTCCCTTTTAGGGTACTTCCAAGCCTACTTACTACCTGCTTACTAAGTCCCCCGACCCTCCAAGTAGGGGATGGGGGATTTGTTGGGCTTATTTTGGGCTAATGTTTGCCGCCCCTAAGCATCTATTTTGGCCCGCGACTGTGAAGAAACCCCCACCCAAAACCCCCCACCCACCCACCCACCCATCCGTCCACCTACCCACCTACCCACCTGCCCAGCCACCCAGCCAGCCGCCCAACCAGCCAGCCACCCAGCCACCCAGCCACCCACCCAACCAGCCACCTATCCCCGCCAGCCACCCACCCAGCCACACCAACAGCCACACCCAACAGCCACACCAACAGTTACCCACACACACACACACGAACACACGTTCACACGCACAAAAAGAAGGAAGAAAGAAACAAACACACACACACACACACACATAGACAGACAGACAAACACACACGGACATGCACACAAATGCAGACACACCCTCACCCACACTCACCCACCCGCACCCACGCGCCCACACACCCGCTCACCCACACACCCGCTCACCCGCGCACCCGCACCCCAACCCACCCACACACGCACACACATGCACTTATTTATCAAGCATTATTTCAAGGTTTTTGTCCTTATTCTGGCCTTATTTGGGCCTTGTTTCGGGGTCGTCAAAATAAGGCCTTAATAAGCCGCTAATAGAGCCTTATTTAGGTCTTATTTCCGTTTGGAAATAACAGCCATGGCTGGGGGTGGTATAGTTGGGGGTAGTAAATGATTCCATGAGATTTAGGCTTAGTGTTTGGGGTTCAACGCTTGGGGTTTAGAGTTTAGTCCTCAGAGTTTACGGTTTAAAAATTCCTGTAAGAATTATGGTGTAGGGATCACTCTATTTAAGATTTAGGTTTAGCTAGGGCTTGGGGATTAGGGTTTAGGAGCAGGAGTCTTACTTCCCAGAGCGCCGCCAATTCTCAACGAAGGAATGTATGCCGTAAAGAAATATCATTGAGCCTTTACCATACGGTGTATGCTCGCGCTTTTTGTTTCGTTTCTTTCTTGGTCTATGTCCCCAAAGGATCCAGAGTAGCTATATAGCAGAATGTAGGGTTTCTATATGAGGAATTAGTATTATGACTTGGGGAAGTATCCCCCCTAACAGTACCTAGCACCCTTCGGGGTCGAAGAAGCTGAGAGTCTAGTATTAATAGTCCCTATATAACCCCTAGCAGGCATCAACCTAGCAGTAGAGTAGGTAACCTTTAACCTTTTTTAGGTAGTATTAATAGTCCCTACATAATCCCTAGCAGGCATCAACCTAGTAGTAGAGTAGGTAACCTTCAGCATTTTTCGGGTAGCATAGTCCCTATAAAATCCCTCTATATATATATATATAACCAAAAAGGTTAACCTTTAGTCCCCCATGATACCCGACAAGTAGAGCACTCTGCGTCAGTGTTGTTCCTGGACAGCCCAGCTGCCAAACCCCTAAGACTCCAAAGAGCGCAATGAACTTAGACTTCCCTCTAACATACCCCAAATAGCCGCTACTAAGGGCCATAAGGACTCTGTTTAAAGGGCCCTTGGGGGGTCCTGCAGGTGCCAGTTTTCGATTTTTCCGCCCCCAAGCTAAGTACGATTTACAGGTTTGAGATTGCAAAGTAGGCGGAGAATCTCGACGCCGAGTGCAGGTACTGTTTGTGCCTGTGGGAGTCTTAGGCAAATCCTAAACCCTGAACCGGCTAAGGTGTCGGTTGCGTCGCCGATATCTGCATCCTCGGCACGTGGAGGCAGCCTGGGCGGGCTTAGGAGGGTCTTAGGATGTGGGGTTTAGGGTTTGTGCATGAATGCGGTCTCTGTGTTTAGGGAATTTAGTGTTTGGGGTGTAGGATTAAAGAGGTAAGCTGTCAAACCGAGATATGGTTCGCTGTAGCTCAAAGTTCAGGATTTACTTGGAGGGTAGGGGACTAAACCCTAAACCGTAAACCCTCAACCCTAAACCATATTAGTAGTTACTGAGGATACGGCGAGTTATAAGTGCACGACAAGGGATCCTATAGTTGGGGATAGGGTACTTACAACTCTAGAAAGCACCCACTTATTAGGTCCCCCGAGCCTCCAAGTAGGGTTCAGGACGATAGCATGAGCTGTTAAGTCGACATATGTATTGTGTTGGTTCATGCTTCAGGGCTTAGGCAACCGGAAGAAAGTACACCCTGTGAAGTTGACATAGCTTCCGTCTTGTTGCTTAAGTGTCAAAGCGCGCTGCCTAAAGCCCGCAGCCCTAACCTAACGACCCAAAAGCTCACCCTGAGCTGCGGCCCTTATCCCATAGATTTCGATTTTAAGTCCCCCCCCACGCAAGACAAATCACAGAACCGTGAGCTAAGAGAACCCCGAATTAAGAAACCTTAATCCCTCCAACGCGTAGCCCCGCAGCCGTAAACTTTCCTTGAGACAGGTTTGCGCGGCACACGCCGCCTCCCAAGCATCTTCACGCCAGGAGTTCTGGGTTTTGCATTGGGTTTTTTCGTTACTGTAGGATTCACAGTTTTGTGTGTGGGTCCTTGTTGGGTTCGTGTCTGGCCGACAGGATTGTGCGTTCTTGCTCTTGCAGGGTTCTCAAAAGGTTTGAGGTTAAGGGTTATAGAGTACGGAGTTCAGATGCTACGATGCAAGGTCTTGAACGGATGTTCTCTACTCGGCCATCCCGGCGCGCTTCACGACCATCTTCCGCAAGCTTGGAGCAGTCGTGTCTGCGCACTTCAGAGCAGACGAGGCCACTACCGTTGGCAAGTTCCAGAAGCTTGCCGACGACTTCATCGTCTACCTCTGCCGTGGGCCACACTTGTCCTACTACGGGCCTTCTTGGGCTTCGTGAGGTGCTCTGTTCTGGAGTGCCACCAACTGTTCTGTGGAACTGTGACAACTACGAACCCCTCATCCGATGCGTTCCTGACATGCCACATGGATGGATGGATGGAGGGATGGAGGGATGGAGGGACGGAGAGATGGAGAGATGGAGAGATGGATGGATGGATGGATGGAGGGATGGAGGGATGGATTGATGGCTGGATAGAGAGATGGATGGATAGAGAGATGGATGGTTCATGAACTAGCACATGGCACCGCTTTGAGTGAGAAGGGTCTTGATTTTGGGATTTGTTTACTTTGACGGGTTTGGCCTTGACATTTGCAGTTGGGAGCAAGTATCACGAGTTACGTCAATCGGTGTGAGGTGTGCACAAGTAACACGTCTTGCTTATGCGGTGTCTGCCTCTGGACGATCCTTACGCAAGGGTCCTAAGTACCTACACAGTAGAAGACAGGGTTTCTACCAGGACTCCCCAAGGGCCCTTTAACAGAGTCCTTATGGCCCTTAGTAGCGGGTATCTGGGGTCTGTTAGGGGGGTAGGGGGGTCTAGGTGTAGTAGGAGTTCGGATTATTATGGTTTGGGTAAGTATCCCATAAAGGTGCTTATAGGAACCTTTTGGATGGTTCACCTGGTGTCAGTACAGCTCGAAAATGTAAGGATCCGAAAGTCTGGAATAGGTTTTAACAGTGGCGGATTTACATCGGTTTAGGGCTTAGGTATATAGGCTGATGTTTCATGGGTTTTGTGAGTCGGCTATACCGTTATACCCGAAGCCCTCTACGCTATACCCTGAACCCCCATGCATACCCTAAACTCTAATCCCGAAAACGCTTCAGTCCACCAGGCGAGTGCTCACACGGCGGCCATGGCTGCTGCAGACTGGGCTGGATGCTGAGTGGTTACGCTCTTGACTCCCTTGGACCCTTAGATGGTCGTCTTTGGGTTGCTACTTATTTTTGGGTTCCGCTGGTTTGCAGGATACACTATTGGCATGTTTGCTGTTTTTTGCCCTCTGCCTTCTAGCAAGAGTCTGAGAGTCTCGGTTCTGCGATGTCCACTCTTTCGGCTTTCTTGTGAGGGTTCTCATCTTCTGAAGATTCTAACTTTCGTTGAGTAGTTCGTTGGTCTGTTGCAGAAGGATGCATAGCCACAATTGCACAGCTGTCATTCCTACTTAGTTCATGCTCATACTGCTACTACTGGTGCAGAGCCCCAGGCCCTGAACCAATCCATCACTTACCTGTGGTTAGTAGGGAATGGAAGAATGGTAGTCATAGTAGTTGTAATTGTACCTCATTCCTCCATTCCCTACTCACCAAAGGTAAGATCAGGGCTCAAAGGAACCACTGTTAGTCTTCATTTTACTAAAGCCGAAAGCAAGAGTAAGTTGTCTTGTCATGTTGGTTCTACGGGCGCTTAAGAACCAAAGCCAATAACTCTAAGCCCTACAACCCGAGTCTACAAGACTACTTTCCTGGGATGTATGCTGAAGTTTCTGTGTCTTTTGTGAAGATGTGCAAGCCTCTATGAGGCAGGCCCTGCTGCTACAGAAAAGGTCCGATGCACTTTAAAAAAAACCATATCTCCTCCTGTAAATGACTCCTCCAGGCTCGAATCAAGGGGCACCGGTGCTACACAGCTCTTGGGTCATGTAGGAACCTGATTAGTTTAAGAAACCCTGGCCCTATAACCCCAAAACAGTAGGACTGATATAAGGAACCCCAAAAAAAAGGCCCAAGGTTTCTCAAGCAGCTTCCTACATTGCCTCTTTCGTTTGCTTGGTTCTTCGCTGTAGGGTTTACTTAAGCACCCAAGAAGTAGACAAGCTAATGGCCCAGCACCTACAAAAGGCTATTGTTTGACATATCGCCGGGGCAAGTTGTCTGGAAAAATGCATGTGTTGCTTACCTTATAAGGGGACTAGACTGCGCATCAAGACTGACTTGCATTTGAATCCTAGTTTCCGTATAGCCTATAAAAGATGTCGCCCCAGAGACCCATTTTTGATGAGATCGTAGAAGGGTTTCATAGTAAAGAACCCTACCAATGCAGGTGTGTTGGAGCAAAGGCAAAAAAACCTCAGGTTTGTGTCGATTCGCAGGTTGTTTCTTTTGTGGTTGTTCATAGCAAACCCCTATTCAGTAAGTCCACATTTCGGAGTCAGGATTCCTGATGTTCCCATGCAGATCATTCGGGCGCATCACATCCAAAGCACATGATGTGGGAAACTGCAGACCTAAGCTTGACCCAAGCTTTGAGCCCTCAAAATGCTGTGGGGTTTAGGGTCCATTGGAACAAGCCCTGAACCCGCGGGCCCTGTGCCAGACTCTCTATAAACCCTAAGCCGAAAGAAAGTTTGGTCCTCAACCAAATCCCCTGCACTGAGCTTGCAGCTCTCGACCCCGACAAGAACGTGTTTGCTTAGTACGCAGACTCTATAATTTATTCAACCTTATACATCCCTCTAGAGCTTTAGGATAAATACAATCAGGCGCAAACAGAGTTGTACACAAAGTTGCAGAGGCAGCGGCGGAACGTCACTGTCAGGCCCTGGTAGATCAGCCGCTTTGCTTGAATTTGGACAATATCACTGAGTACTTTCGCGGCCTCCTGTTTCCCAAACCCCCGGGAGGATCTAGAAAGTAGATCCCCTAATTTGGGGCCCTATACTACTAAGGGTACTTTATAGGAACCCCCCATTAAGGGATCTACTTTTTGGATCCTCCCGGGGGTCTGGGTTACAGTAGGTTGTGTTGAGGCTTTGAGGCCTTTTGGGGCCATAGCGCCTTTCAGGCCTTGCAGGCGCTTGCCTAAGTGCCTTAATTAGGGTTACAAGTAGGTATAGCTATAGTTACCTTACTTATAACCCTACTTGCTAAGTCCCATGATCCGCTAAGTACTATGGATGATGATTTGCTAGGTCTTTGGGGTCAGCTTGCCTCTGAAGCTTCGCCATGCAAACTGGACATTGCTAACTTGCCTCCTATAGGTGCAGAGTTACGGTGTTCACCATTCTTCCGTTACTTCTGTTCAACAACTTACCCGTGCCGCCACGGCCCGTTGTGTTTTCAGCCTGCTTGTGTAATCTCCAAGGTGAGCAAGAGACCCCCCACTTCCCAGGCTTTGGGGTCCAGTGGCATTAGTTGAAACGGTTATAATCACCGATATACTTATGCAAGCGGCCACAGCCCCAGAATCTGCGATGTTTGTAAGAAAATTCTTAACCAGGCCATGCAGTGCCGTCAGGGTACATAGCTCAATTTGCTGTAGTCGACGGCACAGAGACGTCAGAATCTTTGGAGGTTCAGGGGTCAGAATCTTACTTAGCCTGTGGGAAAACTTTAGACTTGCTGCGGTTCTCTGCACGGTCGGCGTTGAAGAGTTTGAGCTCTGTTTGGGCTTGGTTTGTTGGAGAAGAGAGCTTGCTGTCTCGTAGCATGGGGACACACACACACACCCACCATGTACTGCAGTAGGAGCCGTAGCCCCTTGCGTCGGACTATCTACGTTACAAGGATCCCTGACGAAGGTAATACCTTTAGCTTACGAAACCCCAACACCTGCTAGGATCCCAGAGACTCCCAGGTATGTTGCTGTGTATCCGCCGTGGCATCCGATCACCGGCCGTGACCCTGAACGGGCTTGGGGGTCACTTGAAGGATCACGGGGGCAAGTTCAGGGGGTTAGGGTTTAGGGTACGTCTACTATTGTTAACTTACTAGCTGCGTTCTCTGACCCTCCAAGAAAGACTCCGGGTTTCGTGGGTTTGGGGTGTAAACTTTGCAGGTTTGTGATGTAGAGTCTGTGCGGAGTGTCAAGGGTCTACTTGGAGGGTCGGGGGACTCAGCAAGTAGTGATTTGTCAGAGTTACAAGCTCATTATTATAGGTTACTACGTTCCTACTTATTCCCGGGATGCCAATCAAAAAAAAAAACTGTTTTCAATCAAAAAAAAATCAATCAACAAAAAGACTTTTTTCCAATCAAAAAAAACTTTCCCTTATTAAAGGAAGCACGACAGGAAGGAAGGAAGGAAGGAAGGAGGGAAGGCAGGAAGAAAGGCAGCAAGGAAGGATGGCAGGAGGGAAGGCAGGAAGGAAGGAAGGAAGGAAGGCGGGGAGAAAGGGCGAGGAAGGAAGGAAGGAAGGAAGGAAGGCAGGAAGCAAGGAAGGAAGCAAGGCAGCAAGGAAGGAAGGCAGGCAGGCAGACAGGAATGAAGGCAGGAAGGAAGGAAGGAAGAAAGGAAGGAATGAAGGCAGGAAGCAAGGAAGGAAGCAAGGCAGCAAGGAAGGAAGGCAGGCAGGCAGGCAGACAGGAAGGAAGGCAGGAAGGAGGGGACCCTTTTTTTGATTTTTTTTTCTTTGCACTTTTATTTTTTTCTCTCCCCCTTGTGGGCCTCGGTTAAAGGCGTTCACTGCAGAGCTGGCACCTGGCCCTACGCTTCGCCATGATTTAACTATACTATTAGTACAACAACAACTACTACTACTACTACTACTACCACTACCACTACCACTGCCACTACCACTACTACTACTACTACTACTCCTCCTCCTCTCGGCTCGCTACACCACGCCCGGGGGTGGTTTTCGTTGTGTCTCCCTTCATTGGCCTATTGGTCTATCTCTCCCCCCTCCACTCCCCTTCTGACTTCAGGGTATAAAGGGTCTTAACATGCTATGGACATTGCTATGTGCCCTCCTCACGGCAGCAACAAGATCCCCAAGCATGCAAGCTGGTGGAAGTGGGAGACCTCGATGGAATTCCATCTCCGACAATTGTCGATGGAATACCTTTTTCTGGCCATGCGATCCCTGCCTTTCAGCTCCAGGTTCAGTCTGCAGCTTTTATACAGCAGCTCATGGTTACGAACCTCCGCCTTCTGCATCTGGCAAGAAACCTGGACGTGGTTATCTCCTGCTCAAAGGGTGGAGTTCCTGGGTCACACCTATCGAGTGGATGCTCTATTTGCTGCGAGGATGCTGCGTATGCTTCCAGACTGTGTCGTGCTGCAGATCTTGAAGCCCTGGATTGACCCCCCTCTGCTCCGGAGTCACGATTATGATCATGACCCTGGCAGATATGTTCAAAGGCGGTCTGCAAGCCCCCGACATAGATCTCTTAGTAATAAAGGCTCTCTGAGGATCGGCGCAGGATTGCTTCTCCGCTCCATGGTGCTGGGTGCTGGAGTGGCTCTGGCCACGGACCCAGCACATCTGCCATTCGATCGGTGCATTCCGCAAGCTTGTTCCTGCCTCGATACTTCCCCTTCAACTAGACAGGCCTCTCCAGCAAGCGGAAATCTGGCGCAAGTGATAGATAGCTTGGGCCAGCCGACCTGGCCCACTCACCCTTACCTCTGCATGACAAGACGGACCCTGGTGCTCAGGCAGCAAAATCAGACGTCGTGGTGCAACCCTCAAGAACTGATCTGTGTAAGCCAAACCGCAGAGCTTCCGTACTTCTGCGATGTGGGGTCCGGATGTCTTAGTAGCTGTAATCTTTGGGTCGAAATGCCTCTGGCTGACAGCAGTATTGGAGGTTCCCCTCCGCAGAGCCACTGCAAGCGGCTAGGAGGTTCTCCTCCGGCCCCTCACTTCAGCCCCTGCCGACATGAGGTTCTCATGCCTCCGATGTGTCGTCGTCGCTGCTTCTACCTGGAGCTGCTAAGCTTAGAAGGTCAAGCCTTGTGTCCCCGGCGGCAGCAACTTCTTCAGCAATGGTCAGGACATCTGCTTCCCCGGAGCGTCTTTGCCACCAGTGCCTGCATCCAGTCGAGACATGTGTGGATTCACTGTTGCCTGTGTACTGCAGCAGTCGGGACACCTGTACAAGCCACACACCAAGCTCATGCAGACTTTTCTGTTCAAAGGAAGGGTAGGAGGTGGCTGGGCCCACTCCCAGCCGCTCTTAGGCTCATGCCACGCGAAAAGACTCAGCGTGATTATGAGCGAGAGGCTCGCAGGCCAGACAAACGCACGCGGGCGGAGATGCGGGCCAGACGAGAAGCAGGTGAACATGTTTCTGCTGCTGCTACTTCGACGACAGCGGGCCCTCCTTTGACACTCTTTTCGGCACGGAGATACAGACGACCCAGGACACCTCCTGCCCCGCCACGACCGCCTGCTAGAACCAGAGGTGACAGCATTGCCGCTACCATCTCGGAGCGGCCAAGTCAACATGATGAGGAAGCTGAAGGCACGGCAGAGGAGGCGGAAGATGAACTGGTAGAAGTCACCATAGAGGTTGAGGAGGAACAGCCTTCCTCAATGCCATCTGTGCTGCAGCCTATGACACCACCGCATCCGCCGCCCAATACTACCTCTCCTACTTCCCCAGCAGAACCACTGGAGCCGATGACGACTACTGAGGCAGCTGATGAAGGTCTAGCCCTGCAGACGGAAGAAGAGCCTACAGGGGCCAGTACCCAGGCAGAGCCTATGGAGGAGCCGGATGGCTCTCGAGTGGAGCCGGTTGCAGAAGCAGAACACTTCGTTCCCATGGCCCCTAAACCCAAAGTGAAGGCCAGACCGCTCTCTCCGAGATTTGCCCCGCCTGTGGAGCCGGAATCTACTGCTGATACTGAGGTCACACACACTGAGGCCTCGCGGACTGATGCATCCTCTACCGCCCCCTCAAGACTGACTTCGCCGTCTGTACCGGCTTTGACGAAAATCCCGAAAGGTTCGATTGGCCGGCTCCTACAGGAAAGAGCAGCGGCCAACTTGCGATCTGCCAAGTCTTCGACCCCGACATTGCCTGCCCGACGCCGCGGCACAGCAGTGAAGAGCCAATGCAAGCCAAAGCCAGACCCTAGCCCCATCGCGGCTACTGGGCTCCCTCCGACCCTGGAGGTTGTGCTCCCAACGGCTTCAAGCACTATGCCGGGTGATGTCGAGTTTGTTCAGGTGGGCACTCTATCTCAGGAAGAGGGCGACAGGGCCAGCAGCTCGAGCCGACATCAGTGGTTCCTCACAACTCCAGGGAATCCTGAGCCCACTCCGGTTCTTGATATGCCCGATTGGCTTCACCGAGCTCTCCTGAAGCGGCCCACATCACCGGCTCCGCCACCTCCAAAAAGACGTGCCAAAAGCAGCACGACAGCAGCGGCTGATGATCAGACCCATGAGACCACTGATGCTCGCAAGCCAGAGTGTGACTACATGAGGGTTCCAGAGTGCATTTCACCGATTTTTGCCCCCTCTCACCACTCTCTGCCCCCGATGCCTCATGACACCTCTCTTTTTGTGCACAGGACACCACAAGGAAGGCGGCGGCGGGGATGCTCAGGCCCTCTTCTGTTCTGTTTCTGCACGGTCGGGGTTTTGCAAGACCACCTTCAGCTGTATCTAGGGTTCCTCCATGTGCAACTCCTGCTGCTACCGTCCTGAGCAGTCAGTGCCAGCATTTTCTTTTGCACGCCTTCAGGCTCCCTATTTGGAGCCTGCACTTCCTGAGGCGAGACCCTGGTGACATGTCGCCAAGTCCCCCTTCCACCACGGCAGGCACAACATGCCTTTGCTTCTCCGGTCCAACCTCTAGACGGCGTACCGCCTGGTATCATCCCTCCTCCCAGAAGGAGGTTCTCATGCCAAACACAGCTTGGATCCAAGGTCATCGTAGTCACAGCTGCCGTGCCACACCTCCGGCTCTCCTTAGGCATCTAGGTCCTCGCACTCATGGACAGTCGCAAGTACTTGCTATCAGGTGCCGAGAAGTGCTCGTGTGGCGGGGAGGCCCGGCTGCTCACTCATGCAGGGCACGGCATGAAACAGACAACATGGCAGTGAGGAATCCAGCTCGGAGAGTAGCAGTGCTGTTGCCTCCACATCGAAAGCCTAACTCGGTCGAGCCCCGCAATCAGCAACAGATAGGACTACTGCTGGAGGTTTGCCCTTCCCTCCGACCCTGGCCCCACTGGCTGCCTGTTTTCGTTCCAGTTCTCTTCCGGGGATTGTCTACCCCTTTACCCTCTATCTGTCCCTCTGCCCAGACTGCAACACCGGGACTACTAAGGTTCTGCCTGGACAAGTTCTGGAATTGCTATACGGTGCCTACGCCCAGGACTGCTGCGCTCTTGAAGGGACCGGCCAATGCAAACAGCCTGCACAGCCTCTCAACTCCGTTCCGTGGGTGTGCGAACTCTTGGTCCCAAACAGCCCTTCTGCTCTCCTTTGTGAGAGTAGCCATGAGTGCAGCCTCTGATGACTCTGATCTCTTTGGATCGGAAGCAGACTCGGACCTGGGATCACTACAGCAATAGCTGGAGGGCGAATTTTCAGACCCCTCCAATGCTCCTCCCTCTCGAGGTGAAACCACGCTGCAACCAGCTGCTCCCACTGAGCCTGATCAGATGGCAACCCGGGTGCCAGGCACGCCTATTGCGGCATTACTTCAACGAGTTCCGCGACCGAGGCCAGACTCAGAAGCCTCTATGGCTCCGCCACCACATGCTCCCGGGATGATCGGTGGCACCCCACTGGAAGCTTTCAGACCTCCAGACCACCCTCTACCACGGCAGCCATCGGCACGGTCGCGGGACAGCAGGCGCAACAGGGCGCCCACCATGGCACGGCCGAGTCAAGCACCGCACCTGAGGCTGACTGAACCTGGCCCCAGTTCTTCTGCCCCTCCGATGCAGTCCACTGCCAATACGGCCTCAGGGGTGGAGGCTGAACCACCTTTGGTTCCCTCCATGGAGATGCTCGAGGCCGCCTCAGATCTATCCAGAGTGGCCGAAGTACCCTCCGAACCCACTGGACTCCTCTGGGAGGATTGCTTGGATCTGGACTTGATGCCTCCGCCGGAGTGGAGCCTGCCAGCTCTTCGGCCGGCGACTCTGGACCCGCCTCCGCCGGGAATTCGACAGGGACGGCGGGCATGTGCCAAAATGCTAGTCCGATCGGGCCTTCGATGCTCGACCTGTTTTGCACTCACAGTGCCAGCAGTGCAAACCAGTGCTGACCGATGTTGCTGTCAAAAGAGGGCCTTACCCAGTGCCAGCAAACTCTCAGATCCTGTGCCCTTACCTCTTTGGCAACTGAGTCTGGTTGCACGTGCCACTGATGTGCCCTCACAGGACAGAATCGCGGCTGCCCTCCGGGACAGGCTGGACCTCAGCTTGTTGCTCACAATCTTTGGATTCAGAGTTGTGCAACACCCCGGGAGAGCAATGTACTTCTGGAGCCAACCATGTAGCTTCATGCTCCCCTCCTCCACCACGGAGGTTAGCCCTCCGAGACACACAAGGGGCAGCCGCCCGAGCACCTCAGTGACCCGTCTCCCACCATGCCCCTCCTGGCAGAGCTTCTCGAGCGCCAAATTGTCTCCTGCATGTCCCGATGCAGGATCACAACAATGCGGAACTCGATTTCATCGCCGACGGCTGGCCCCGGTCCGGGATCCAGGTCGGCGTATCAGGTGGACTAAAGCCTATCTGAGTGCTGCTGCTGTTCTGCAATGCCTGAGAACCCATCTTCTGCAGACTACCCCTAACTGGGCTAATCAGTCACAGCCGGCACAGCAGAGTCAGTCTCCACAAGCCTTCTATGGTAAAATGCACCCTATCCCAAACATGCCGACCACAGGTCGAACCCCCCGTCCGAGCACAGTTTTTCCAACGAGCCGTCCGGGTCCCAAGTCCCGGAGCAGGTGCCTGAAGTTGACTCTGTTCTTGCAAAGCATCATTGCGTCCTCCAGTGCCCCTGTAGATGCGAGGGTAGAGGGCATAGTCACGAAACCCTCGGGAGCTGGTCCCACCAGCTACAGGCAGCCTCCGATACTAACAGCGAAGCCTCGTGCATCAGACACTACTCGGAATGTGCGTGCCTCCATCCAAATCACTGATTATGAGCAGCTGACTCGGGTAGGCAAGAGATCCTACCACCGCGCCATTAGGCGGGCAGCACGAGACGGTACAACAATGTACAGAGGCAGGCTTCACACTGTGGCCTCCCTTGGAGCTACACATACCACCTCCACTTCACCACCACCGGATCCGTACAATCTACCGGCACCGCCCACCCGCTCTCATCGCAATCCCCACCCTCCGACCAGTCGCTGGAGGATAGTCTCATGGAACTCAGGAGGTTTGTCCTCCTCCCGATATCAAGAAGTAGAAACATGGCTTCACACCTGCGATCAGCGAGGCCACCGGATCCACGTCTGCATTATATTGGAGACACGTTGGGAGTTCCAATCTGAATGGGCCACCGCAGAATATTATGCACTGCACACAGGCCTGAACCGAAGACAGGCAGGGATATTGGTCCTAGTTCATAAGACACTGGTCAGCAGTCAAGATATTCGATCAGCCTCCATCATCCCAGGACGATTACTCCAGGTACGCCTTGATACTGAGCCCGCGATAACCCTATTCGCTGCTTACCAAACAGTCTGGAACGATGGTCCTGGAAAGGATGACACCTTGGCCCAACGAGAAATCTTGTGGACCAAACTAGACTCAGCGATCAGGGGGGTTCCGATCAGATCTCAGCTGCTGATAGCAGGGGACCTAAACACCCCCTGCGTATCCCAGGCCCCTCACGTGGGTCCTGGCGTGCAGGCTGACCCGTCCAAGGTCAAGCAAACCGATCAACATCGGCTTCAGCACCTGCTAGGCATGCATAACCTAGTTGCGTTGAACACGTGGGGCCGAAAGAAACATTGCTACACATACCGCTTTGACTCCACGGCCACTACGCACCTAACACAGATCGACTATATGTTCTTCCGGCTGTGTCATGCTGATGCTGCTGCAAAATCCGCTCGAACCATCACTGCGCCCTTTGTACCTCAAACTGGAATGCGCCATCTCCCCCTCTTTGCCTCTCTGCCTCAGCCGAAGTCCCCTCGCGCCAAGGCGCGACCACAGCAAGCCTGCCCAACGGCCAGCCAGGTCGCAACTGCCCTCAGTGCCGATGCCTCACTCGCGGATCGCTTTAGAGCCAGAGCTAGGGAGCTTTGCTGCCTCCAGCCCAATGCTGACCCAGCTCAGTCCCTGAACACTGCCCTCATTCGGGCATGGCAAGAAGTTGGCCCGAGTCGACCTCCTCCAGTTGCCGCACAGGAGCATGCGGCGGGAGGTTTGGTAAGAAAACTATGGGCCCTGAAAGCGAACCTCAGGCAACAAACCCCAACAGGCACAATCCTGGGCAGATGGCTGCTAGTCGCTAGAATCTCTCGTACACAGCGACTCCTAAAGAAAGCCTGCAGGGACAAGAAACGGGAGCGAGTTGAAACCCTCCTTGCCGAGGCTGAATCCTCACCCCATCCTTCCTCGATCTTTGGGGTCGTTCGTAGATTAGCGCCAAAGTCCCGAACAATGCGAATTCAACTGAGGGACCACACAGGGCGTCTCCTATCAGGATCTGAAGAAGCCGAGCATATTGCCCAGTTCTTGAGAAAGGTTTTTCACAGTGAACATAAGCTAGGACCTCCCCCCCTCGAGCCCATCACGGGAATGCATTTTACACAGGAGGAATTGTGTTCGGCCCTGGCTCGCATGGCCAGTGGCAAGGCCCTTCCGGCAACCTTTGCACCAGCACGTCTGTGGAAGCTACTTCCAGACCTTGTAGCCCCAGCACTCTTGCCCTGCATGAACTTGGAAGCCTCAGCATTGCAGGAGAACTGGCATAAGGTCCAGCTTTTTCTGATACCTAAAGTTGCAATCGTCCGGGAGCCAAAAAGCCTTAGACCCATAGCCTTGCTGCATCCTGCAAGCAAGCTACTAGCAGCCATGATCGCATCCAGAGGGCAGCCCAAAATTGCTGCATACTTAGCTCAAGTGCCTCAATGGGCCTACCTGCCGGGAAGATCCACAGCGGATGCTCTGGAATCAGTATGCTCACACCTGCATCAAGTCCGAAGCATGTTGCAGGCGAATGCTTGCAATCTGCCCCAGCGCTTCCGTGGCGCCGTGCCACACAAGATGATGGGAGGCATTTCCATTAGTCTGGATGTCAAGAAAGCTTTCGACAGTCTGTCTCATGAGTTCTTAGAGGCTGCCATGCGTGAAGCAGACTTTGACGAATGCGAAATCGCTCTTGTTCTCCATCTGCATACCCATGCTCAGCTGCAGGTGGGCACTGGCGCGGAGGCAGCCTCTGTCCCCTTAGGCACAGGGGTGAGACAGGGGTGTTCGCTATCACCCATCCTCTGGGCCCTGGCCACTGGCCGAGTCTACAGACTGTATACTGCAGCCCTGAAGGAACACTCGCTCCCAGAAGGCCTTACGAACATGTTTGCAGATGATTTCTTTAGCAGCTGGACATACAAAAGCCCGGAAACCTTTCGTCAAGCCCTTCGTGCCATAGGAATTTTAGTGAGCACACTGCAACAAGCTGGCCTGGAGCTGAGTCTCGACAAGACTGTGCTGCTAATGGCACGTCCGGCACGAGCGCCCCCTCCGTAGTCGGAGGTTACAAGAAACTGGTAGAAGGAGTGCCACACCTACGAGTCCCAGTTGGCAGTGCTCGAGTCCTCCTCAAGATTGTAAGCTCCCACAAATACCTAGGTGCTCACCTCTCGTATCATGGCTTCGAGGCCCAGAACTTGAAACATCGCATAGCCACAGCCTGGGGAAGCTTCTGGAGACTACACTCCATCCTGATTAGCCGATCACTCCCCCTAAACACCAAACTTCGTCTCTGGCAAGCCTGCGTCTTCAGTGTTCTGCGCTATTCCCTCCATCACGTAGGGGTCCCGAGTAATGGCCCCCAACTTATTCGCCAGGCTGTTCACAGGCAACTGCGAATGATTGCACGTTCCCCTGCCCACTTATGGCATGTCACTTCCGGTGACATCTTGGCCAGGCTCAAAGTGGAGGATCCGTGGATCACCCTCTGCAATCAGGCCTCAGCACGTCATGAGACCTTGCAGTCTCAGGTACAAGCAGCCGTCTTGCAAGTTTGGAAGTGCAAGCTTCAGAACATGTTCTCTAGTGTTCTCCTTTCGACAGATCCGGACATGCTGCACCCGACCCAACATCCTCCACAGGATCCCAGTGTGGTGGATCTTCAAGCTCCAGCTTTTGTGAGCTGTGCCAGTGAGAGACGGCCTCACGCTTTTCGGATGCTGGAGTGCCCTCACTGCATGCAACAGTTCACCTCATTAGGTGCGTTGAGGGTACATGAAGCTTCTAAGCATCCGCTCCCTGACCTGCCAACGGTAGAGGCCTCTACTACTGACAAGGAAGCCCTTGTTCCGCATCAAGCCTCCCCACACACTCCATTGCCCTCTCCAGACCCACAACCTCATCAGCTCAAGAAGGCATACACACGCAGAAGAGTACAGTCTCACCAGCATGATGACAGCATGCATGGCGACCTTCCCATTTGTCTGGAGAATGCAGACCCACAAACCAAGTTTGCATGGCTGCATGCACGTGATGGCCTCTGCATCTGCAGACACTGTGCGAGGGTCTGTGCCAGATGGGATGAGCTCAAAATACACATCTTCACTAGATCCTGCCCTGTGCTCTTTCCGTCAGCCCAGGAATGCACCCTAAGTAGCGCCCCTCCCAATCAGCTCAGCCCGTACTGGCAGCCCCGAATCCGACAACTCCCGGCCACTCATTGGGAGAAATTCTTTGCTGCTCTAAAAGCAGACCAACACAAGGGCTACCAGCACTGCCCAATCTGTGGTCAGTGGCTGATTCAAGCTAGAGGCATTACTTTACACGTGCAAGCCTGCCATCCTTGGGCTAGTACTGCTTTGTCGCTAGCTAGAGCTCACAGCAAATGCTATCGCAGAGGGCTGGCTCTCAGCTCACCCTGCAGATATTGCGGCCTCTCCTTCAAGGGTGACCAGGCCAAGCATGCATCAGAGTGTGCAATGATTATCTGGACCAAATTCCTTTATTCCCTCCTGCACCCCCATGCTCTGCAGGATCCCCGCCGCATTCATGGATCTCGAGGGTGTCAGCCAGGACGAACTTCAGGAGGCGGCAGCGGCCCTAACGATGCTTCAGACAATGGCTCTTCAAGGTCGCACCCTCTTCGATGCACAGCAGTCTCCGCCGACAGGACCTGCCCAGAACTTGGTGAGCTCCCACCATCCTCCGGCCCTGGAGGTTCCGACCCCGCCACGGCAGGCTCTCTCGTTCACGGAGACCTTGACAGGGGAGGACCAGCCTTCCAAGTTCACGAAAACCCAGGAGAAGGGTCAGGGAGGGAAGGGTCACCGACAGGGGCCCCAGAACCGCCGCCAGTTCCCATCGTCGTCGAGAACCCCACCAGCCGGCCCTCAGCCCTCCTCGGCTCCCAGCGGAGGTTCACCCTCCAAGATTATGGTTTCCACATCGTTGATCACTCAGGTCGTGCAGCTCTTGCTCCGCCACACGGATGCACTCAACAGCATCGAACAATCGACGACATGGATCTTGTTTCAAGGAACGGCCCCCCCGTTAACGGTGGTAGCTGCGCAGGCCACCATAGCGGAGGAGTGGAACAAGCTGAAAACCAGCAATCCTTCGGCCATCACACAGCCTCTTCGTGTGGTGCTATGGCAAACGTGGGCATCCGAGTTCATCAAGCGCCTTCAGCTTCTGGATACCGATCTGAATCAGAGGAACGAGGCCATTCGGCTTCAGATCCTCACGGAGCCGAATTGCTTCAAGTATGTGCGATGGGACTCCAGCCAAAAGCGCCTCATCCCTCAAGACAACCTTGCTCCGCTGACGGCAAAGGAGATCGTGGACATGTTGCAGGAAACCATCGTGCTATGCAAGGAAGATGGTGTTCTCATCAACTATCATCCGATGCGGCGGTTGACTGAGCAGATGGCCGGGGCAGCCATTACGTTCTCGATGCATCTGGGACTTCGAGAAGCCAGGGCTTATCGATTTTGGACAATAATCGAAGCCCAGGCTGGGAGCGCGTCGCTCCAGCTAGTGGCGACGACCATCCGGAAGGATCGGCGAGGACGATCCCCCTTAGCCCAGGCACTGGAGGCCGAACTTCGTCGACTGCAGTAGCCTTGCAGCAAGTTAGACAGTTGAAGCTCAGTAACCCCTCAAACGACTGTTACGCCAATGCTGTTCTTCTCTCCACAATGTGGCTGGCAGTGCACTGCAAAGGACCCGCTGAGCTCTCCCTTTTGCCTGCCGTCCAGGAGGATCTTCAGCAACTGCTTCTGCAAGCCACACCAGCCTCCAAACCTGTGCATGTGTGGTCACGGCCACTCTGGCGCAGGAAACTGCGGTACTGGCCACACACTGGCCGCCAGCAGGATGCGGCTGAGTTTCTCAGCCACTACAATGAGGCCTGCCGCTTCAGCTCACTTCAGGGTACTTGGGCCATCTTAGACCATAATGCCTTGGTAGATTGTGGTCATGTAAGCCCATTGTCCCTCAACTGTGACCTCGACACCCTTCCCCGCACCCAGGGTATCCGCTCCTTGCAAAGTGCAATCGAGGCTTGGCACCGGCTCCCTGGTAACCCTGCCCTTGCATCAGGTTCCGTGGGCGTCGCTCTGCAGCTGAACAGATTCCGCCTTGTAGCCGGGAATGTCTTTAAGACGAGGGTTCCGATCGCAATGTCACCAGCCGTTACCCTCCCCATGTGGGTAGAAGGTTCAGTGCAG